>BEHA01000697.1:611791-633894 GCA_002897215.1 Eschscholzia californica subsp. californica
TAGAGACGTGGTGGTAGATAGTACTCTAAGAGATGAGGTGATCTGGACGCCTAGCCAGAATGGAGAGTTTACTTTCAAAGAGACGTATGAAGCTATTCGACCTAGAGGAACTCGATTGAGCTGGACTTCAGTAGTATGGTCACCGGGGGGTATACCCAAACATTGCTTCATCACATGGCTTGCTTTCCGACAACGCCTCAAAACCAGATCGCTTCTGGCTAGTTGGGGTATGGCTATAGACACTACTTGTGTATACTGTTGGGGGGATGAAGAAACGGTTTTCCACCTACTCTTTGGGTGTTCAGTCACAAAGATTATATGGGAATCGTTATTACTTAAGATGGGATTTCAGAGAGTATGTGCTGCAGATTGGGAAGGGAAGCTACAGTGGTGTATCAATCATTTTGGTGGGCTTTCTATCGCTGCCCGAGTGGGTCGTTTACTTCTAAATGCCTATGTTTATCATATTTGGAAGGAGCGGAATAATAGGGTATTTAGAAGTAATGTCATGCCACTGGGGTTGATTATACACACTATTTGTGATGAAGTGAGGATCAAGCTGAATACCATTACCAAACGGTTTGAAGATACGGAGGAGAATCGGAGAACCATTGATCGCTGGAATCTTACTATCTCTCTCCAAAAGCCGGTTTACACTCCATGCAAATGGACTCGGCCGAACGCAGGGAGATACATGATTAATACAGATGGTGCATTGAACGAGGTGGATGCGGGGTATGGAGCCATTATTCGAGACTCGGAGGGGACCGTTGTGAGAGCAGCCACAGGTCAGGTTGACGGACAGACTATTTTCATACATGAGCTACAGGGCGTTGAGTTGGGTTTGGAGTTAGCACTTAGTGTCGGATTGCAGGAAGTTGAACTTGGTCTTGACTCGATGAATATCAAGTTACTTCTTGCAAAACCACATCAGAAATTACCATGGAGGGCGAGGCATTTGTGGAAGAGAGTTCAGAGGCTTCGAAGTCAATTTCGGAGTTTTCGAGTTTTCATGTCTATAGAGAAGCCAATCAGGCTGCAGATTTCTTGTCAAAGATGAAGCTCGGACCGGGGGTGACTCACTTGAATATTAGTCAACTTTCGGTTGAATTAGTCAATATCGTTAATGCGGACTCTAGAGGGACAGTGAGAATGAGGAAAGGGTGGGGCTAATGAAATGATGTAATTTTGTTTTTTTTTTTGCTGTCTTTTGATTTTATATTTCATTGTTCTCGGTTCGGGCATCTCCCGCTTATCATTATAAAAAAAAAAAAACGTCATAATCGGTTAATCCCGACTCAACGAAAGTGTTGTCTAGTCGCCTAACTATGTGAAATGCATGACAAGACACATGAAATTATGACTTAGACTACGATCGATATCGAATACTTCGTTTCGTCTATTAACTATGCAAAAATCTCATCTCTAGTCACCCTCGTAATGAGAATAGCTCCTTCGTCATCCGGAAACGGGCGTGAGAACTCCACATTAGATATTGGATCTAATGCTTCATTTTCCTCATCCTCTCGACCAAATAAATCCCGATAAAAGTCCACACACATATTATCTATCTCCGCTGGATCCTCGGCTATTGAACTATATCCTCCATGGTGAGTCGAGTAATAGCATTTCGAGACTTCCGCTCTTTGATAGAATTATGGAAATAAATTGTATTGCTATCATCGAGAGTAAGCCAGTCAACTTTAGCACGTTGTCGAAGCATTGTTGTTTCAGCCCGAACAACATTACTATAGTTTTCAGTAGCTACTCTCTCTTGCCTCCGTAACACCGGATTTGCTCGATCTCTCTGCAATTGAACCTGCACTGAATGAAATTTCGGTCAATGGTTACCTTGTTCGTCACCCCATTGAACCGAACTTTCTTCCATTCATTCAACCGAGCCTTCAAAGCTTTTTGCTTTATCACCATACGAAACATCGGGTTACCCCGTACTGACACCTTCCATACATCAACGACAAGAGCGTGGAACGTGGGATCCTCCGTCCAGGCATTAAAGAACCAAAATGGAGTAGGCTAGTGTATGTTGGGTGCAACAAGTGGTATAATAATAGGAGAGTGATCTGAATCCCCAGCCGGTGGAAAATCTGCTTTAGCTAGAGGAAAAGAAGTCAGCCAACTACCATTAATAAGAGCCCGATCAATCTTGGAACTATTGTTCGCACCTCCCATCTGCCTGTTAGTCAGAGTATAGAAACAACCTGTATACGAGCAATCGAACAGTCCCAAATCGGTAACATAATCAAACATCTCTGTGGAACCTTGAGATGGTGAGTTGTTTCCACCTCTCTTCTCATTGGCCAACATCGTGGTGTTAAAGTCACCTAGCACCAACCACGGAGCCTTAGAACCCGTCATAAGAAACTCAAGGTCCCTCCAAAGCTCCCGACGATGAACAGTATTATTACTTCTGTACACCACTACCAAGTGAAAACCCGAACCATCCGTAAACCTAACACCACCTGCAATAACTTGTCCTCCAACATGGGACACAGTAAAATCGACCCTACTAGGGTCCCAGCCAATCCAAATCCGGCGTCCCGAAACAGCCACATAGTTATCAGTAAAAGTCCAGTGGGAATTAAGACTTCGCTGAATACGAGTCTTATTTGCCTCCTGAACATGAGTTTCTAACAGTCCACACAAACCAATTCTATTCAATCTCATAAAGTCACACACACTCTTCGTACGGAGAGCGTCATTTAGACCTCTCACGTTCCAACATGCTATATTAATCATTTAGATTATTGGAGTGTAATTTCGACCTCCTCAGAGGTCTCAATGTTACTCTCTACTCTCATAGTACTCAACATTGGGGTTGGTTTTGTCCGTTGATTTTGAATCAGTAGGCTGTCCTCCTTATGGTAATTATGATCCATACCTAATGCCTCCCCCTCTAGCTCTCGGTTGGGACCCTCATGAACAACATCATCGGAATTGGATAAAACCGAAAAAGAATTACCTGAAAGAAGACCACTTGAACCCGTTGCCACCTGATGTTGCACATCTTTCTTGGCCATTTTCCGACTTGGCAAGTCAAGTCTGTCCGATTGGCCCTTGCATATTGTGAGTTGTCTAGTTTTTTATTGCACCACCGACCATCCTCCATTTGTATCACGCATCTCCTCGGGATGTTGTTGAGTTAGGTCACGATTTGTCACTGTAGCAGATCTTTTTCTACCACCTCTCAATTGACCTGTACCAGCCCCTTGAACACTTTGGTTACCATTATGCCGCCCATTAGGGTTTCTAATGTTCTTCGTCGGAACCAAGCCTCTCTGGCCAAATTGATTTTTAAACAAATTTGATGTTGGTTTATTGCCATTCATTTGTTTAGAATCATCTATTAGGACAGTATTGCTTCCACGAAGGATCGGATTCTTAGGACAGTCCGAGTCATCATGATCGAAGACCTTACACCTCTCACACCTATCAGGTCGCCACGAGTACTCCAGCTGTACCTTAACCGTGTGCTCTAGCAGCCCTTCTGTAACTTGAACTTCAATTTCATCAGGTAGACACTTATCCGCTTTACCCAGCACACTTGCTATATAAGATATCCCTTTCGAATTCCAAAGGAGTGGGATATTCCTAAAGCAAACCCAGATTGGTATGGTTCTCAACTCTTGTAGCTCTTGTTCAACATTGATTTTCCATTGTCGAACTATAAAGAGTCGTCCTGCAATAAATAAAGGTTCTTGTTCCATCGCCTTTTGTCTATCTTCGAACGATGAGAATTTAATTACATAAGCCGAGTTGCCATGCACCGTAAGCTTTAACTCAGCCCTCGGCTTCCATTGTTTCATCAACACACTATACACCAAACCATACCCTAACCTTTCGCCAACGAAACTACCAATTAGGATGTCTTCGAATGATTTGATTTCATGTGTGAATTCTGAAACGTTGACTGCTGCTACTAGGCGACCATTTACTTCTTTTGGTGGGAAATAGCTTAAATCATATTGGTTGTCAACTTGTTGTTTTTGAAAAAGATCTGACCAATTGGACTTGCTGTTCACGTTCTCTTTGTGAATATTTGAAGCACCTGTTCTCTCACATCCAGATTTCTGTATTGCCGGAACCCTAATTTGACTTGTGGTCGGAACCTAATCCCCTCTAAGTTATTTTGCTGTATTGCCGGCAATGGAGTTTCAACAAAACACGGCAAAGGCATGGTGGTGTCCACATTAGGGTTTCGAAGAACCCCCGATAACATGTTGTTTCGTATGGTTGCTGCTAAAGGATTGCCGCCCAGAACTTTATTTTTTCTTTGTCCAGTTCGTCCCTCCCTTGCACGAACAAGAAAAGAGCTAGTTCCTCCATGAACGTGTGATGTAGACCCATCACTAACCAGACTGTTGGTAGCTTTAAAGTAAAGACCGACTGAACTTTTTTAGGGTTTGTATTTACCTGTTCTATTTGGCTGTTCATCTCTCAAAACCAGTGAGGTTTCCTTCTCCATCTCCTCCTCTTCGTCATCACTTGTGATTCGATTTCCAGCAAGAAGATACCTTCCCCGATTTCTCCATCATCCCTCATATTAGTGTCGTTCCCTTTAGATGTAACACTCATTACCAGCAAACCAGATTGATTGGCAAAGATGCCTATCAAGAGAAACTAGAAAAAACGAGTTGCCTCAAGAAACCTTAGAAAACCCTAGGAAAAACGTCACTTTCTCTCTCCTCACGTCTTCGTCCTCTAGTCTCACATACAGTTTGGTGCATCGAGTTTCGAAAGTTACTCACCTTTGTTTCTCCGACGATCTCATGGTCTTCTTTCGAGGAGACGCGGGTTCGGCTCATTCTTTAAAAGGTGTGTTAATTGATTTTCATCGGGCAACGGGGTTGCAGGCCAATGTGCTCAAGAGTACGGTTTTCTTTGTTGGTCTTTAATCTCAAGGTCAGAGTGATATTACTAGTATTCTGGAATTCGGTACTGATTCTCTTCCTATCCGATACTTGGGTTTGCCTCTTATATCGTCTCGTCTCACCTATAGTCACTGTATTCCGCTGATTGATAAAATCAAGGGATGAATCCAATCTTGGAAGAGTCGATTCTTGTCGTTCGCGTGGCGAGTTTTCCTCATAAAGGTGTTTTTGAATAGTATGTTACTATATTGGGAAGCAGTGTTTGTTATCCCCAAGAGAGTAATAAATGATATCAACTCCATCTTCAGTAAGTTCCTGTGGTCTGGTATGGTGGAAATGGGGTGTAAGAGAGCTCCCATTGGCTGGGGAAGTCTTTGTTACCCCACTGATGAAGGGGGACTTGGTTTTCGTAATATTGAGGTGTTGTTCGAGGCGTCAAACCTTTGCCATATATGGGACTTGGTTAGTGGAAAGAGGACCTTGTGGGCTGACTGGGTGAGAAATAACCTTATCAAAGATCAACACTTCTGGACTCTTTCAGCCCCGAGTAGCTCTTGGTGTTGGCGTCGGATTCTAGCCAGTAGGCCCACGGCTCAGCGTCTCATGTGTACTTCTTTGGGGGATGGCCAGGATACAACATTCTGGACTGACTTATGGCATCCTCGGGGTCTTCTTTATGATGTACTCGACGAGGGGTATATAGATATAATTCTCACCTACACTTAGATGCACGGGTCTCTCAGCTTATTGGGCAGTCGGGCTGGGTTTTTCCTACTCATATTGCAGCTATGTTAGGGACTATCGCGGTCGAGACTAGAGGTGGTGGTAGATAGTACTCTTAGAGATGAGGTGATCTAGATGCCCAACCAGAATGGAGAGTTTACTCTCACAGAGACGTATGAAGCAATTCGACCCAGAGGGACTCGACTAAGCTTGACTTCCTTAGTATGGTCAAACGGGTGGAAGACCCAAACATTGTTTCACCACGTGGCTTGCTATTCCAAGACGCCTCAAAACTATAGCTCTTCTGGCTAGTTGGGTTATTCTTATAGACACTACATGTATTTTCCTGTGGTGGAGATGAAGAAACGGATTTCCACCTATTCTTTGGTTGTTCGGTTACAAAGAATATATGGGAATCGCTATTACGCAAGATGGGATTTCAGAGAGTAAGTGTTGTTGATTGGGAAGAGGAGTTACAGTGGTGTATTAACCACTTTTGTGGGGCCTTCTATTGCTGCCCGAGTGGGTCGTTTGCTTTTACATGCCTATGTCTATCATATTTGGAGGGAGGGAAATAACAGGGTATTTGGAAGCAATGTCATGTCACCGGGGTTGATTATCCACACTATTTGTGATGAAGTACGGATGAAACTCAATACCGTCACCTTTAGGTTTGAAGAAACAGAGGAGAACCGGAGGACTATTGATCGCTGGAATCTTACTATTTCTCTTCAGAAGCCGGTCTATACTTCATGTAAATGGACTCGGACGATGGCAGGGAGACATATGATTAATTCCGACGGTGCTCTGAACGAGGTGGATGCGGGGTATGGTGCCATTATTCGAGATCCTGAGGGGATTGTTCTTAGAGCCGCTACTGGTAAGGTTGATGGACAGACTATCTTTATACATGAGCTGCAGGGTGTTGAGTTGGGATTGGAGTTAGCACTTAGTGCCGGGTTGCAGGAAGTTGAGCTTGGTCTGGATTCGATGAATATCAAGTTACTTCTTGCAAAACCACATTAGAAATTACCATGGAGAGCGAGGCGGTTGTGGAAGATAGTTCAGAGGCTTAAGAGCCAATTTCAGAGTTTTCGGGTTTTTCATGTCTATAGAGAAGCAAACCAAGCTGCTGATTAAATGTCAAAGATGAAGCTCGGACCGGGAGTAACTCGGTTGAATGTTAGTCAACTGCCGGCGAAATTAGTCAACATTGTTAATGCGGATTCTAGAGGGACAGTGAGAATGAGGAAAGGATGGGGCTAATGAAATGATGTAATTTGATTTCTTTGCTGTTTTTCTTTTTAGTTTTTTCTTTCTTTGTATTCGGTTCGGGCTTCTCCCGCTTATCATTATCAAAAAACTGCACCAAACTTGTGTCACGAATTTTTTTTTTTGCATTGATAAGCAGGCTAAAGGCGCTAGGCCGAAAAACAGAGAAAAACTAAACAACTTAGCCGACGCCAGTCGGAGCAAGCCCACCCCAGAACCTTAACAAGGTAACAAAAAAGAGCACCAAAAGAAAAGACATCATAAGGACATAAAGACCCAAACCCAAAAAAGACATCAAAACAGAATTATTACTCATCATATACATCTAGTATAAACGGTACCACACTTGTCTTCATCAATAAGCTGCTCCAACTTGGGATCCAAAGAACCAGGAAGCAACACTTCCTCCTCAGCATCCGGCCAATGCTTAGAAAGCCAATCTGCAACTCGATTGGTTTCCCTAAAGACATGATGAATAGTACAGGAAGTAAACCCACTCATAAGCTGCTTAATCTTCTGGTTAAGAAACACTACTCTCCAAGGAGGAACCAACCTATCCGAGCTAAGCAAAGTATAAGAGTTTCATGGAATCAGTAGCTATGCTCACCCTAGGCAATTGAAGATCTCTGGCAAGCCTTAAACCAACCTCTATGCCTTGAAGTTCATGCCACAACACTGAAATAGGAAGAGATCTCCCTCTAGCTGCAGCTATAATAGAGCCCTGATGATTTCGAATAACACACCCATATCCCCCACCAGCTGAAGAGTAGGCACCATCAGTATTAATAAGGATCAGCCCAGGCTCAGGCTTTTGCCACTCACAACGCACAGGGGACTTAGAAGAGAACTGAATATCAACATTCCAAACACTAGCTAACTTCCTATTCTTGATACAATCAGAAAGTGTCACTTGAGAACCCAACACTTTCATTCTAATGTCCTGAATAATAAGAGCTAATACTTCTTCTTTGCTTTGACAACTGTTATCATGAAACCTCTTGTTCCTTTCCCACCATAAATGATAGAAGATAGCATTGAAAGCTAACCTGCCTAACAGCCCAGTACCCTCCCTGCCTTGAAACATTTTAAGACACCACTCAATCTCCTTATCCCAATCAACTTTAGAAATCTTTATCAATCCGAGCATATGAAGAATGGTGTCCCATATAAACTTAGAATAAGGACAGTGAAAAAACAGATGTAACTCATCTTCACTCTCCTTATTACATAACAAACAACAAGGATCCACTTCTATACCCCAAAAGAGAAGCTTGCATTTAGTTTTAAGTCCTCCTCTAAGAGCAACCCAAGCAATGAAACTCTGCCTAGGAATATGATGAGCAAACCACACTAGCTTATGCCATGAAGTGGCAACCCTTGTCATTCTCAAAGCTTCATATGTACTTTTCAGAGTGAACTCTCCTTTTTCACAAACCTTCCAAACCTTCAAGTCCTCCCTAGAAGTATCAATAAGAACTCCATTCAGCCCATCAAGGATAGAAGGAATAAAAACAGCAAGATGGGAAGGGATGTGCCAAACACCATTCCTAATACAGGAACTAACATTGATGTTAATGTGGAGAGTACTATCATATCTGAACATCTGAGTAAAGAACTTAGAAAGAGGACCCAGGGGATGCCAATTATCAAACCAAAACTTAGTAGACTCACCATTACCTATGACATGAAAAGCAAATTGAGCTCCAACCTCTCTGATATGAAGAAGCCTTCTCCAAATCCAAGATGCATTGCTGGGTACTGCCATGGTCCAAAAGTTCTTCTTTTTAATCAAATTGACCTGCACCCATTGAACCCATAAAGTATCCTTATCACAAAAAATGTCCCAAATATGCCTAAGACAGCAAGACACATTCAAGACCCTCAAATCCCTGATGCCTAGCCCTCCTTCTACAAAAGAAAAACACACATGAACCCAACCAACTGCAGCTTTCTTCAGACTAGTATCTGACCCTGTCCACAAAAACTTATTGAATAAAGATTGCAGCTCCTTAAGGACTCTTTTAGGAAGATCAAACACACTAAGCCAAAAGAGAACCATGCCTTGAAAAATAGACTTGATAATAGTGAGCCTCCCAGCAAAAGACAAAAATTTAGCTTTCCAAGAGTGAATTCTAGCAGTAACTCTATCAAGCAAAGACAAACAATCAGAATACTTGAGTCTAGAGGAAATAAGAGGCACCCCAAGATACCTAACTGGAAGAGCAGCTTGAGAAAAACCAAGACATTCAATTAAAGCACTGCCAATATCATCAGGAACACCAGCTAAGAACATAGAACTCTTTCTTTTGTTAACCATCAAACCAGTGCACCTATAAAACACCTCCAGCACCTCAGCTAAAGCTAGAGCTGAATCAATATCACCTTTGGAGAAGACAAGGACATCATCTGCAAAAGCAAGATGAGTAATCAAAGGCTTAGAGCACTTAGGATGCACATGAAACCTTCCATTCTTCACCATATCCAGCAGTAACAAATTGAAAACTTCCATCACAAGAACAAATAAGTAAGAGGACATAGGACAACCTTGTCTAATTCCCCTCTTACCCTTGAAATAACCATAAGAACTTCCATTAACCATTATAGAAAACCTTGAAGAGGCAATACAAGAATACACCCACTTCCTGAATACAGAATGAAACCCCATTCTCTCCATTACCAACATCAAGGCATCCCACTCTATGGTATCATATGCTTTTTGCAAATCAATCTTGAAAGCACACCTAGAGGGGCCCAATGTTTTGTGATAGTCCCTAGCTAATTCATGAGCCAAAAGAATGTTATCTTGAATACATCTACCTGATATGAACCCAGATTGACAAGGGCTAACCAACTTAGAAATGCAATCCTTCATCCTTAAAGTAAGAATCTTAGAGATGCATTTATATATAACATTGCAACAGGAGATA
Organism: Eschscholzia californica subsp. californica; assembly: GCA_002897215.1. Taxonomy (NCBI): domain Eukaryota; kingdom Viridiplantae; phylum Streptophyta; class Magnoliopsida; order Ranunculales; family Papaveraceae; genus Eschscholzia; species Eschscholzia californica. The sequence goes on from BEHA01000697.1 coordinate 621,603, forward strand.
GGTCTAAATTCACTGACCTTAGAAGAATCTTTAGACTTAGGAACCAAAGTGACCAAAGTAGAGTTGACTTCACCTAAAAGCTTACCAGAAGAAAAGAACCTCATCACAGCTTTGGTGAAATCATCTCCCACAATATTCCAACAAGACTTAAAGAAATGAGCAGTAAAACCATCAGGGCCTGGTGATTTATCAGAACCAATGGTGGATAAAGCATGAACAACCTCCTCTCTAGTGACTCCTCTCACCAGCTGTTCAGCATCCTGCATATCCAGCACAGAACTAAACTCCATCTGCTTTAAAAAATCAGAAGTCCCTCCCTGAAAAGCTGAAACACCAAACAAGTTTTGATAATACTCAACACATTCAGCAGCAATTAAATCAGGTTGGACAATCTTATCATTAGCAAGGTTATAAAGAAAAGGAATATTATTCCTAAATCTTCTTTCCCTTAGAGATGCATGAAAAAACTTAGTATTACTATCACCAAGATCAATCTTTTGCACTCTAGACTTCTGCTTTAACATAGACTCTTCCATTCTAGCTTTAGCAGAAAATAAAGCTACAGCTTTCCTCTCAGCAACTCTAGTATTCTCACAAAGTGGTGTATCTTGAAGTTTAGTTTGTAACACCTCCATTTCCTGCCTAGCTTCCTGCACTTGAAGAGAATAATCCCTAAACCTATGTTTCTTCCACAATAAGAGATCAGCTTTCACTCTCTTCAACTTGCAAACCAACCTAAACATAGGATTACCAGTAACCTTAATGCTCCAAGCCTTATCCACTAGCTTCATGAATCCTTCCTCCTCAGTCCAGCAATTGAAAAACTTGAAAGGTCTAGGACCCACACCACTATCTTCAAAAAGACTAATAACACAAGGGGAATGATCAGAGATTCCTCTATTAAGAAACTCAGCTCTAGCAGAACAAAAATCTTGAACCCACTCAATATTCACTAACACCCTGTCAAGCTTCTGAGTAATACATCTATCACCTGATTGTAAATTAGACCAGGTATGAAAACATCCACTAAAAGGACAATCAAACAGCTGAGAATCTCTAACAAACAATTGAAAATCAAGCAGCTCACTGGGTTTGATATTAGCCCCACCCAACTTCTCATCCTCCTTTAAAAAGGTATTGAAATCTCCCATAATAAGCCAAGGGCATGAGAAATCAAGAGAAACACTACTCAACTCAGTCCAAAGAGTCCTTCTATCTACTAAAAGATTTTTAGCATAGATACAAGAAAGCATAAAGAACCTACCATCTTTTAACTCTACTCTAACAATTATACTTTGATCAGACATAGACACAAAAGTAACAGAAAACTGACCAGCATCCCAGATCAGCCACACTCTTCCAAACTTATCACAATCATAATTGTGTAACCAATTCCAAGAAGGCATTAGACTTTGAAACACCTTATCCTTCTTAGCTTCAGCCACATGAGTTTCCAAAACACTGCACATACCTAACTTATTATTTCTAATGAATTTTACTACCTCTCTAACTTTGAGGGAATCATTTAACCCCCTCACATTCCAAAAACCAAAGCTAATCATTAAGAATCCTAATTGGACCCCTTCCTTTCAAACCCACCTGGGCACCTGATTGACCCCCTCCAAATAAAGCAACTTTTGTTGCCACACCTCTCTGCCCCTCAGAGGCTTTACTAACCTCCATAGCATCTCCCTCAACACAAGAGTCCACCACACAAAGTCTCTTAACTGACTTACCAACCCCCCTGTCTTCAATGAATGAAGGAGCTACAAGCCTTCGAGCTCCATCAAGAAACTTGTTCTTCTTAGATCTCCTAACCTCTGTCCATTCAGGATGCATTGAAGTATCATTATTAATGACTAAACAGGATGCAACTCCATCCTCACTTTTTGCAAGAGAAACCCCTAAAGAGGTCTCATCTTGAGCACAAGCAAAGGTATTAGAGTTGCTACTCTTAGCAGGGGGAGTCTTATTAGGCTCCACACCCTGAGCACGAGCTGGGGCACAAGGTTGCACCCCTACCTTCCCTGTTCCAGGCTTATCATTAGCACCATTACCAGGAGGTCTCACTGGGGCATTTTGTCGAGCAGTTGTTCTACACTTTCCCACAGAATGTCCAAAAGCTCCACACCCTGAACATTTAAGAGGTTTCCAAGCATATTCGACACGAATGTCTATTTTCCTATGGTCCTTAACCACAAAAGATAAGAGCTCAGGCATCAAACACTCTTTCGAAATCTCAATACAAACACGAGCATAGGCTAACCTGAATTTCTTAGCAGTTGGTTCATCTAACATGATCGGTTTCCCTATTTGACTAGCAATCAGAGCCAACCCCTTGGGATTCCATAAGAACGTTACGAAAGCATACCCAGACTGGTAACGTTTCCATAGCTGCAATATCATCCTCGATGAATAAACTCCATGGACGAACGAAGAATAACCTGTTAGAGATATACAGAGGTTCCATCTCTAACACCCTCTGCCTATCCTCTTCTAAATCAAACCGAATGATATAAGCTGCCTCTCCATGAACAGTCAAGAACATATTACCCTTAGGCTTCCATTTATCAGTTAACACTCGACGAACCAAAGGAAAAGGCATTCTTACTCCTACAAAAGAACCAATTAATAAGTTCTCGCAATCACGAATTTCATCTTCAAAATCTTCCAACACAATCTCAGGAGGATCACCAATCTTAATAGTCGAAGGTGGAGAGTACGCAAGCTTCGTCCGGCATCTCCTCTCGTCAGAACGAAAGAGTGATGCCCAACTAGAATCCTTCTTCTGTTCAGATGAATCACCAGGTTGATCCGAGGACTCCCCACCATAACCACTCTGTTTTGGCAGAGATTCAAATCTCGAAGAATTTGAACCTCCACCACCAGGAGGAGGGAGGAGAAGCTTTGTCTCCCTATCAGCTAACATTTCTCTCGAAAAAGAAAAGCCAGCTACAGGGAAACACTCGGACAGAAAACGATCCAAGAAAACCGGAGAAGAAAGGAAAACAGGAAGCGGCGCCGCCAAACCCTAGGAAACACCACCCGGGACTTTCTCTCTCTTACTTTTGCTAGTGCTTTGATTCAAATCTTTGTGTCACGAATTTTTTTAGCAGAAGTTGTGATTTTTTTTCATCCAATGTGTTTCATATTGTCCGTATACAGGTTGTTTCTATATATGGTCCAACAGGAAGATGGGACCCGCAAACGTCAGTTCCAAGATTGATCGGGCTCTTATAAATGGTGATTGGCTGACTCGTTATCCTCTAGCCAAAGCAGATTTTCCACCGGCTGGGGATTCCGATCACTCTCCGATCATTATACCACTTGCTGCACCCAACATACACCGGCGTACTCCGTTTAGGTTCTTCAATGCCTGGACGGAGGATCCCACGTTCAGAGCTCTAGTTGCTGATGTATGGAAGGTGTCGGTACAAGGTAACCCGATGTTTCATATGGTGACAAAACTTAAGGCTTTGAAAGCACGGCTGAATGAATGGAAGAAGGGTCGGTTCAATGGGGTGACGAACCAGGTAACCATTAACCGAAATTTTTTACATTCAGTGCAGGTAAGATTGCAGGCAGATCCAGCAAACCCAGTATTAAGGAGGCAAGTGAGAGTAGCTACTGAAAACTATAGTAATGTTGTTCGGGCAGAAACAGCAATGCTCCGACAACGTGCTAAAGTTGAATGGCTCACTCTCGATGACAACAACACAGCTTATTTCCATAACTCTATTAAGGAGCGGAACTCTCGGAACGCTATCACTCGACTCACTAGAGAGGATGGTTCGGTGGCTGAGGATCCAGTGGAAATAGCCAATATATGTGTAGATTTCTATCGGGATTTATTCGGTCGAGATGACGAAGATAATGAAGTATTAGATCACATTTCTGATGTGGAGTTCTCACGACCGTTAACGGATGCCGAAGGGGTTATTCTTACTATGAGGGTGACCAGAGATGAAATATATGCTGCTCTGCTATCTATTGGTTCTGATCGATCGCCGGGGCCGGATGGGTTCTCTTCCCACTTTTTTAAGGCGTGTTGGTCGATCGTGGGAGATGACTTTGTGGCGGCTATTCAGAACTTCTTCAGCTCTGGAAAGCTTCTCAAAGAGGTAAACTCTACCTTTGTGACTCTTATTCCTAAAATCGATAATGTCTCTTCAGTTTCAGATTTTAGACCTATATCTTGTTGTAATGTGCTGTATAAGTGCATTACCAAGATTCTCACGATTCGACTGAAGGGAGTTATTTATTCGATGATTAGTCCGAACCAGTCAGCCTTTATTTCTGGGCGTACCTTCCAAGACAATATCATGCTAGCACATGAGATTGTCCGGAATTACCAGCGACCCGATGGTCCAGCTCGGTGTACAGTCAAGATTGACCTTAAGAAGGCGTATGACACAGTCCGTTGGTCTTCACTATTCTCAGTCCTTGGTAAGTTCCATTTTCCAAGGATATTCATAGAATGGATACGGGTTTGTGTTACTACGTCTAAGTTCTCTATTTTGGTCAATGGTGAAGCCCATGGTTATTTTGATGGGAAACGGGGTTTGCGGCAAGGTTGTCCGATATCTCCATATCTGTTTGTTTTAATGATGGAGGTATTCGCGGTTCTTATTGATCGAGAGGAAAGGGCAGGTCAGTTTTTGCTACACCCTCATTGTCTAGTCCCGAAGGTTACTCACCTTTGTTTTGCAGACGATCTTATGGTCTTCTTTCGAGGGGACACAGGGTCGGCTCAATCCCTAAAAGGTGTGCTAACTGGTTTTCATCGGGCGACGGGGTTGCAGGCCAACGTGCTTAAGAGTACTATCTTCTTCGCTGGACTTCCGGCTCAGGGTCAGAGTGATATTACTACCATCCTGGAACTCGGTACTGGTTCTTTGCCTATCAGGTACCTGGGATTGCCTCTTATATCTTCTCGTCTTACCTATAGTCATTGTATCCCGCTGATTGATAAAATCAAGGGACGAATCCAGTCTTGGAAGAGTCGCTTTTTATCTTTCGTGGGACGTGTTCTTCTTATCAAGGTGGTGTTGAACAGCATGTTACTATACTGGGCAGCGGTGTTTGTTATTCCCAAACGAGTTATGAATGACATCACCTCTATCTTTAGTAAGTTTCTTTGGTCTGGCGCTGATATGGGATGTAAGCGAGCTCCTATTGGTTGGGAAAGCTTATGTTACCCAACCGATGAAGGAGGGCTTGGATTTCGCAATATCGAGAGGCTCTTCGAGGCGTCCAATCTTCGTCATATATGGGATTTGGTTAGTGGTAAGACGACTCTATGGGCTGATTGGGTGAAATAATCTCATCAAAGATCAGCATTTCTGGACTCTTCCAGCTACGAGCAGGAGTTCGTGGTGTTGGCGTCGGATTCTAGCCAGCAGGCCGACGGCTCGGCGACTTATTGGTACTTCTTTGGGGGATGGTCGTGATACCAAATTTTGGACTGACTTATGGCATCATCGTGGTCTTCTGTATGATGTTTTCGAGGAGGTTTATAGATATGATTCTCACCTTCATCTAGATGCCCGGGTTTCTCAATTTATAGAGCAGTCAGGCTGGGTCTTTCCTAACCATGTTGCAGCTATGTTAGGGTCGATTGAGGTTGAGGCAAGAGAGGTGGTGGTAGATAGTACTCTCAGAGACGAGGTGATCTGGATGCCTAGCCACAATGGTGAATTCACTCTCAAAGAGACGTATGAAGCAATTCGACCTAGAGGACCCCGATTGAGCTGGACTTCATTAGTATGGTCATCAGGTGGTATACCCAAGCATTGCTTTATCAGGTGGTATACCCATGCATATTCTGTGGGGAAGATGAAGAAACGGATTTCCATTTGTTCTTTGGTTGTTCAGTCACAAAGATTATATGGGAATCGCTATTACTCAAGATGGGATTTCGGAGAGTATGTGCTGCTGATTGGGAAGGGGAGCTACAGTGGTGTATTAATCACTTTGGTGGGTTTTCTATTGCTGCCCGAGTGGGTCGTCTGCTTTTAAGTGCCTATAGCTATCATGTTTGGAAGGAGCGGAATAACAGGGTATTTAGAAGTAATGTCATGTCACCGGGGCTGATTGTACACACTATTTGTGATGAAGTGAGGATAAAGTTGAATACAGTTACCAAACGATTCGAAGATACAGAGGAGAATCAGAGAACCATTGATCGATGGAATCTTACTATCTCGCTCCAAAAGCCGGTCTATACTTCATGTAAATGGACTCGGCCGATGGCAGGGAGATATATGATTAACACGGATGGAGCGCTGAATAAGGTGGAGGCGGGGTATGGAGCCATTATTCGAGACTCGGAGGGGCATGTTGTAAGAGCAGCCACAGGTCAGGTTGATGGGCAGACTATCTTCATACACGAGCTACAGGGTGTCGAGTTGGGTTTAGAGTTAGCACTTAGTGCCGGATTGCAGGAAGTTGAGCTTGGTCTTGACTCGATGAATATCAAGTTACTTCTTGCAAAACCAAATCGGAAATTACCATGGAGGGCGAGGCGGTTGTGGCATAGAGTTCAGAGGCTGCGTAGCCAATTTCGGAGTTTTCGGGTTTTCCATGTCTATAGAGAGGCCAATCAGGCTGCTGATTTCTTGTCAAAGATGAAGCTTGGACCGGGTGTCACTCATTTGAATATTAGTCAACTCCCGGTGGAATTAGTCAACATTGTCAATGCGGATTCTAGAGGAACAGTGAGAATGAGGAAGGGTTGGGGCTAATGAAATGATGTAAATTTGAATTCTTTGCTGTTTTTTGACTTCTTTTTTCCTTGTTTTTGATTCGGGCTTCTCCCGCTTATCATTATCAAAAAAAAAAACTGGACCAAATTGTGTAACGAATTTTTTCGCACGAGTTGTTATTTTTTCATCCAATTGTTTTATATGTCCTGAACTCCATTCCATATGAATTTTTTTGGGATTTACCTCAATTTCGACACCTCGGATTGTAAATGAAACGTCTGTAATTGGAAACTGCACCAAACTTGGGAGAGAGAAAGTGGTGCTTTCCTAGGGTTTTTTTATCCGAAACTTGCTGGTTTGATTTGGTTTACTTCCGGCAATGATTGATTCTCTCATGGGGGATCCTGGAAACAGAGATGGCAGAGAAATCGGTGAAGGAAGGTTTCTCCTTGCTGCCAACCGACTACCAAGTGAAGATGATGAGATGACTGATGAAACCTCACTAGTTTCACGTGAAAACCAACCAGAAACAGCGGACATAACAGGAATCGTGTTTAAAGCAACTAAATCGACTGAACTTACTAAAAACTCAAACGAAAGTAAGTCATTGAATCAAAAGCAACGCGGAGAAGGGACAGTATGGTCGGGGACAGGACTCAAGCTGGGCAATAACCCCCTAGCAGATGCAATAAAGAACAATATGTTCTCAAGTATTTTACGAAACCCTTCAACGATTCAGCAACCAGAGCCTATATCATGTTTTCAGCAACAATCATTGGCGAATATAGGAACCAATGATTAAAACAATGGTTCTCCAGCAAACCCTAGGGTTCCGATGGCTACTAGGGTTCCTGTTAGGGTTTCTGATGTAATGGGCCAGGAAGAGACACAATCAATGGGCCGGGAAGGGGTGCATACGGAAACGAATGGAGTAGGAAATCAGTTTAACTGGGCTCGGCTTTTCAATCAGGCAGCCTCTTCAACTACAACTCAACTTTGCTATACTCCTCCTATTGAAGAAAACGGTGAACGTATAGCTGAGTTTAATGTTGCTGATTTTGGCGACTATGTTAAGTCTTTCGAGAATATCCTAATTGGAAGCTTTGTCGGAGAACGGTTGGGCTATGGTTTAGTGCACAATGTGCTGGTTAAGAAATGGAACCCGAAAGGTAGGCTGAAGCTGACACTTCATGGACACTCGGCTTTTGTGATCAAGTTTACATCATTAGAAGACAGGAAACGAGCAATGAAACATGAACCCATCTTTATTGCGGGAAGGTTGTTCGTTGTTCGACCATGGCGTCTTAACATCGAACAAGAATTGCAGGAAATTAAGACAGTACCTATGTGGATTAATTTACAAAACATCCCACTTCTTCTCTGGAATCCTATAGGTATAAGTGGTATTGCGAGTATCATCGGTAAACCTATCATGCTAGATAGTCACACTGCATCGCAGAAGAGAATGGCTTATGCTCGAGTATGTGTTGAAGCTAATGCTGATAGGGAGTTACGGAAAGAACTCAGTATTCGTGCCAAAGATGGATTACAACAAGTGTTAGTTAAAGTGGAGGTTGAATTTTCATGGTTGCCTACACGGTGTGCAACGTGTAAAGTGTTCGGTCATGACGAAATGGGTTGTCCCACACAACAGAAACATCATAAGATATTGGAGGTGTCTAAGAGTCAAGTTCGAAATACTAGGGAAACCAACCGAACAGCAACAGGAACACAACCAGTCAGGAAATCGAAACATACTCAATCTCAGCAAACTAACGCTACAAAGGGACCAAATCAGAAACTTGATGGGGGACGGAAGAGACCGGCAACAGGGGCTGCTATTGATTCACAATCTGTTCAAAATGGGGAGGACACAAATGAGGCTAGTGAGTGGACGACTGTTACACACAAATCGAAGCAATTCCAGATCGGTTCGGCACACATAGATAAAGCGGATCCGCAAAGAAGGAAGGTACTTAAGAGATTAACATTACAAAACCAAGCTAATAAATGTATAAATCGACACCCAACAGGTAACTCCTTCTCTTCCTTATTATCCATTGATACCATTGAGAATGATGTGCAGGAATCCCCCGAAAAGAATGATATTTCATGTGAGTCGGAATATCATCGAGGGAATTCAGGCCATCCAATGGAGGGTCAACATCCACCTATGTGCAACTCCGATAGGCTAGAAGGAGTTGCACAAGACCATCCACCAATTTAATTATTAATCTAGCTTGTTGGAACGTGAGAGGTCTTAATGACGCTCTCCGTATGAAGAGTGTGCGTGACTTTGTGCGATTGAACATAATTGGTTTGTGTGGATTGTTAGAAACTCATGTTCAGGAGGTTAACAAGACTCGTATTCAGCGAAGTCTTAATTCCCACTGGACCTTTATTGATAATTATGTGGTTGTTCCGGGTGGTCGAATATGGATTGGACGGGACCCTAATAGGGTCGATTTTACTGTGTCCCATGTTGGAGGGCAAGTTATTGCAGGTTGTGTTCGGTTTATAGATGGTTCGGGTTTTCGTTTGGCAGTGGTGTACGGAAGTAATAGTACTGTTCGTCGCCGGGAGCTTTGGAGGGACCTTGAGTTTCTTATGACGGGTTCTGAGGCTCCGTGGCTGGTGCTAGGTGACTTTAACACCACGATGTTGCCTAATGAGAAGAGAGGTGGTAACGACTCACCATCTCAAGGTTCCAATGAGATGTTTGACTGTGTTACCGATTTGGGACTGTCCGGTTGCTCGTATACAGGTAGTTTTTATACTTGGTCTAACAGGCAGACGGGAGTTGCGAACATTAGTTCCAAGATTAATCAGGCTCTTATTAATAGTAGTTGGCTGGCTTCTTTTCCTCTAGCTAAAGCAGATTTTCCACCGGCTGGGGATTCAGATCACTCTCCTGTTATTATACAACTTGCTGCACCCAACATACACCGGCATACTCCGTTTCGGTTCTTTAATGCCTAGACGGTGGATTCCACATTCCACGCTCTTGTTGCTGATGTATGGAAGGTGTCAGTACGGGGTAACCCGATGTTTCGTATGGTGACAAAGCTTAAAGCTTTGAAGACTCGGTTGAATGAATGGAGAAAGTTCGGTTCAATGAGGTGACGAACCAGGTAACCATTAATCGAAATTTTCTACATTCAGTGCAGGTTCATTTGCAGGGAGATCCGGCAACCCGGTGTTACGTAGGCAAGAGAGAGTAGCTACTGAAAACTGTAGTAACGTTGTTCGGGTTGAAACGACAATGCTTCGACAACGTGCTAAAGTTGAATGGCTTACTCTCGATGACAGCAATACAGCTTACTTTCACAATTCCATCAAAGAGCGGAAGTCTCGGAATGCTATCACTCGACTCACCAGGGAGGATGGTTCGGTGGCCGAGGATCCAGAGGAGATAGCTAATATGTGTGTGGACTTCTATCTAGAGGAGATCCCATATCTAATGTGGAGTTCTCACGCCCGCTTACGGACGCTGAAGGAGCCATTCTCATTATAAGGGTGACTAGAGATGAGATGTTTGTTGCCTTACAGACTACTGGTTCTGATCGATCGCCGGGGCCGGATGGGTTCTCTTCCCATATTTTTTAAGGCGTGTTGGGACATCCTGGGAGCTTCCTTTGTGGAAGCTATCCAGAGGTTCTTCAGCTCAGGAAAACTTCTCAGAGAGGTAAACTCTACTTTTGTGACTCTTATTCCTAAAATAGATAACGCTTCTTCAGTGTCAGAGATTTTAGACCGATATCCTGTTGTAATGTGTTGTATAAATGCATTACTAAGATTCTTACCATACGGCTGAAGGGAGTTATTTATTCGATGATCCCGAAACCCGAACCAATCAGCCTTTATTTCTGGTCGTACTATTCAGGACAATATCACGCTAGCCCATGAGATTGTTCGGAATGACCACCGACCAGACACCTCGGCTAGGTGTACGGTTAAGATTGACCTTAGGAAGGCGTATGACACAGTTCGTTGGTCTTCCCTATTCTCAGTCCTTGGTAAGTTTCATTCTCCAAGGATATTCATAGAATGGATACGGGCCTGTGTGACTACGTCTAAGTTCTCGATTATGGTTAATGGTGAAGCCCATGGTTATTTTGATGGGAAGTGAGGTCTACGGCAAGGTTGCCCGATTTCTCCATATCTGTTTGTGTTAATAATGATGGAGGTATTCGCGGTTCTTATTGATCGAGAGGAGAGAGCAGGTCGGTTTCTGCTACACCCTAAGTGTCGAGTTTCGAAAGTTACTCACCTTTGCTTCGCCGACGATCTCATGGTCTTCTTTCGAGGAGACGCAGGTTCGGCTCAGTCTCTAAAAGTGTGTTAACTGGTTTTCATCGAGCGACGGGGTTGCAGGCCAATGTGCTCAAGAGTACGGTTTTCTTTGTTGGTCTTACGGCCCAAGGTCAGAGTGATATTACTAGTATTCTGGAATTCGGTGCTGGTTCTCTTCCTATCCGGTACTTGAGTCTGCCTCCTATATCGTCCCGTCTCACCTATAGTCACTGTATTACGTTGATTGATAAAATCAAGGGACAAATCCAATCTTGGAAGAGTCGCTTTTTATCGTTCGCGGGGCGAGTTCTCCTTGTAAAGGTGGTTTTGAATAGTATGTTACTATATTGGGCAGCAGTGTTTGTTATACCCAAGAGAGTATACATCAACTCCATCTTCAGCAAGTTCCTGTGGTCTGGCGTGGATATGGGGTGTAAGAGAGCTCCCATTGGCTGGGAAAGCCTCTGTTACCCCACTGACGAAGGGGGACTTGGTTTTCGAAATATCGAGGTATTGTTCGAGGCGTCAAATCTTCGTCATATATGAGACCTGGTTAGTGGCAAGACGACTTTGTGGGCTGAGTGGGTGAGAAATAATCTCATCAAAGATCAGCACTTCTGGACTTTATCGGCTTCGAGTAGAAGTTCCTGGTGTTGGCGACAGATTCTAGCCAGCAGGCCGACGGCTCAGCGACTCATTTGTACTTCTCTGGGGGATGGTCATTATACTAATTTCTGGACTGATTTATGGCATCCTCGTGGTCTTCTATATGATGCCTTTGAGGAGACATACAGATATAATTCTGACCTTCACTTAAATGCACGGGTTTCTCAGTTTATTGGGCAGTCAGGATGGGTCTTTCCTACTCATATAGCAGCTATGTTGGGGACTATCGAGGTTGAGGCTAGAGAGGTGGTGGTAGATAGTACTCTCAGAGACGAGGTGATCTGGACGCCCAGCCAGAATGGAGAGTTTACTCTCAAAGAGACGTATGTAGCAATACGACCCAGAGGAACTCGGTTGAGTTGGACTTCCATAGTATGGTCATCGGGTGGTATACCCAAACATAGTTTCATCACGTGGCTCGCCTTTCGAAGACGCCTCAAAACCAGATCTCTTCTGGCTAGTTGGGGTAGGGTTATAGATACTACATGTGTATTCTATGGGGTAGATGAAGAAACGGATTTCCACCTATTCTTTGGTTGTTCGGTAAGAAAGAATATTTGGGAATTGCTATTACTCAAGATGGGATTTCAGAGAGTATGTGTTGTTGATTGGGAAGAGGAGTTACAGTG
>BEHA01000697.1:636785-667977 GCA_002897215.1 Eschscholzia californica subsp. californica
CTCTTCAAGTCTTCGAGGATCTTCTTCTTTAAAGACCATAATTATCCATGTGATTGGTCCAACTTTAGTAAAGTAACGCTCGGACCCCGGGTAGGAATATCGTCGTATCCTAACGCTGCTTGTTCCAGACATGTTTCATGATCCAGAGCTGTTTGGGTCAGCTCGGGTTGATCTAGCTCCGATGCTACTGCATCAGACTCTCCAGGTTGGAAAGGATTTGTCCTCAAATCTGATAGCTCCTCATCTTCAAAATATGGAGAAAGATCACCTACATTGAATGTAGCCGAAACACCATAGTCACCTGGAAGCTCCAGTTTGTAAGCATTATCACCAATTTTCTCAAGTATCTTAAAAGGACCCTCTGCCCTTGGCATTAGCTTCGACTTGCGTTTGTTTGGAAACCTCTCCTTTCTTAAGTGTAGCCAGACCAGATTACCTGGTTCAAAGGACTTTGCACGTCTATTTTTGTTGGCCTTTTTCTTGTACTTCTCATTAGACCTTTCAATTTCTGCCCGAACAATCTCATGTAGCTTCTTCATTTAGCTTTTTTTTTAATTGGTAAGCGTGTGCCTCGAACCCTTGACCTTTAAGTTGGAAGACTTACCTCTTACCACTTGAGCCAAGGGTTGTTGGCAAAACATTAAACTTCTTCATTCTTCATTCAATAGGAGTAAGTGGGTTAAGACCATACGCAATCTCAAAAGGTGGACGTCTTGTAGGGTAGCTTGTTGACCTATTATAAGCAAACTCAGCCTGAGCTAGCTTCAGATCCCATTCCTTCAAGTTCTTCTTTATCAAGCCTCTCAAAAGAGTAGTTAAGATTCTATTTGTCACCTCTGTTTGACCATCAGTTTGTGGATGACAAGAAGTACTAAAAAGGAGCTTAGTACCAAGTAATCTCCACAAAGTCTTCCGGAAATAGCTCAGGAACTTTGAATCACGATCAGACACAATGGTCTTAGGAATACCATGAAGGCGTACAACCTCCTTAAAATACAAGTCAGCAACCATACTAGCATCATCAGTTTTGTGACAAGGAATAAAATGTGCCATTTTGCTGAATCTATCAACGACCACCATGATAGAATCTTCCCCCCTCTGAGTTCGAGGTAGTCCAACAATAAAATCCATGCTCACATCATCCCATGGCTATACCAGAATAGGTAAAGGGGTGTACAGACCTGGTTGGAAATGACTCTTCATCTGTTGACACGTTGCACATCTTTCCATGATTGAATGCACATCTCTGACCATCTTGGGCCAAAAGAAATGCTCTTGAAGCATGTCCAATGTTTTGTTAATCCCAAAATGACCAGAAAGACCTCCGCCATGTGCTCCACGACTCAGCAACTCCTGAACAGAACTCCTTGGCACGCAGAGCTGGTTCTCTTTAAATAGAAATCCATCTTGCAAATGGTACTGATTTGTAACTCCCTTTTTGCACTCATATAAAGTCTTCATCATATAAAGTCTTCAACAAATCGAATCCCATAATCCGAGAATCCAGAATAGAGATTAAAGCATACCTTCTTGAGAGTGCATCAGCAACAATATTCGTTTTTCCAGCCTTGTACTTTGACACAAATGAGAAGGATTGCAGAAATTCTACCCATTTGCATGTCGGTTGTTCAACCTGTGCTGGTTGTTTATGAGCTTCAGTGCCTCATGATCAGAATGCAAAATGAGCTGACCTGGCCTTAAATAATGCTCCCAATGAGTCAAAGCTCTCACAATAGCATAAAACTCCTTATCATCGGTTGAGTAGTTTTTCTGTGCTCCTGTAAGCTTCTCACTGAAAAAAGCTATGGGACGTTGTCCTTGGATAAGAACAGCTCCAATTCCCACTCCACTAGCATCGCATTCAACCTCAAACACTTGATTAAAGTCTAGAAGTGCTAGAGTAGGTGCTTCACACAACTTCTGTTTCACCACTTCAAATGCCTTTTGTACAGCACTGTTCCATTCGAACTTGTCCTTCTTCAAGCACTCAGTTATTGGCGTCACGACAGTGCTGAAATTTTTCACAAAGCGTCTATAGAATGATGCAAGTCCATGAAAGTTTCTTACATCAGATTGGCTTGCCGGAACTGGCCACTCCTTATAGCTTCAACTTTACTTTCATCTACTGAAATGCCCTTATCTGAAACAATATAACCAAGAAACACAATGCTACAAGTAAAGAACTCACACTTCTCGGGCTTAGCATATAGCTTGTTTCTTCTCAACACCTTGAAAACTTCCCTGAGGTGTATAGCATGCTCTTCTTCAGTTTTGCTGTAGACAAGGATATCATCAAATAAAACCACAACAAACTTTCCATTTAAATCACGCAGAACCTGATTCATTAGTCTCATGAAAGTGCTAGGTGCATTTGATAATCCAAATGGCATGACTAGCCATTCAAGCAAGCCACTCTTTGTCTTGAATACAGTCTTCCATTCATCACCGTCCTTCATTCTGATCTGGTGATATCCACTCCTTAGATCAATCTTTGAAAATACCTTTGAGCCATTCAGCTCATCTAGCATGTCATCTAACCTGGGTATAGGGTAACGATACTTGATAGTTATCTTGTTAATAGCTCGGTTGTCTACACACATCCTCATCGACCCATCTTTCTCTGGTACAAGCAGAGCTGGTACAGAACATGGATTCATGCTCTCCCTGACATACCTCGATCAATCAGCTCTTGCACTTGTTTCTGTAACTCTTTAGCATCTTCTGGGTTACATTTGTAAGCTGGTTTGTTTGGTAAAGGCGCACCAAGTAGTAAATCAATTTGATGCTCAATACCTCTGTTTGGAGGTAATCCGGGTGGTAAATCTTTAGGATTTTTCACAGAACTCATTTATTAATTTTTGCATCAATGGATGAGAAATCACTTCAGCTCCGCCATTCTTTTCAACCACCAGCAATGCAAAGACCTCCTTGCCCTTATCCATCTTCTTCATGATTTTGGTTTCACCCAAAAACATGTTCTCCTTGCATTTCTCTGCTGCAGATTTAGCACACATAGTAGGTGATAAAGGTGCCAATGCAGTATGTTTCTTATCCTTATGAAAAGAATAAATGTTCTTGTACCCATCATGTACAGCTCTTCTATCAAACTCCCAAGGTCTGCCAAGCAATAGATGACAAGCACCCATTGGAATGACATCACAGATTACCTCATCATGGTAGTTCTTCCCAATAGAAAAGGAAATTGCTACCTGTTTAGAAACTTGCAACTTGCTTCCATCAGTCAACCACATCAGCCTGTAAGGTTGTTGATGCTTTATAGTTGGCAAACTCAGCTTCTCCACAAGTGTACTAGATGCCACATTAGTACAACTTCCACTATCAATGATCAAACTGCAGACTTTTCCTTTGATTGTGCACCGGCTCTGGAAAATAGCTTCTCGTTGCTCTTCTTCTGTATTAGGAACAAAATGCAACACCCTTCGAATCACCAACAATTCTCCTCGATCAGGTTGCTCAATGACTTCGTCATCTTCCTCATGAACTTTCTGATCAGCAACTTCTAAATCATGAGAATCCTACCTTAGCTCTTCCTCAATCTCCTCAATTTCTTGAGTTGTCATAACCCTTCGATTAGGACATTCAGCTTGGAAATGCCCAAACCCTTGACATTTAAAGCACTTCTTTTTCAAATTCACATCCATAGGCTTTGATGAATTCTGAATTTCTGTCTCTTTGCTGCTGCTACTAACATCACTCTTCACAGCTCCTTTTGGAATCAAAGGAGAAACTTGATTGTAGAGTCTGTTATATGCCTCCTTGCTTGTTTTGATCTGCTTCTCCACCTTGATAGCAAGCTTCTTTACGTCATCAAGAGTCCAGAAAGGCGGCAACTCTACCTTGGTTGAAATTTCATCATTCAAACCATGTACAAAGCGTACAATAGTCCTCTCTTGTGGTTCTTGAATATCACAACGTAATTGCAGAAGATCAAACTCCCTTGTATACTCTTCTATTATCTTCTTCTCTTGCTGGAAGTGTGTAAGATTTAGGTACAAATCTTGTTTGTAATCGTCGGGTAAAAATCTCCTCTTCATAAGTCGTTTCAGCTTCTCCCAAGACCTGATTCTAGTCTTGCCTTCTCTTCAACGTTGTGACTTAAGAGTATCTCACCAAAGGCTAGCATAACCCTTAGGCTTAAGGTTGCTATTTTATACTTCTTCTCATCATCATAAACATTATATTCAAATGCCCGTTCCATTGATCTTAACCAATCTAGAAAGTCATCTGGACTTAGATTACCTTCAAAATCAGGAAAATCAACTTTGAATTCTTCTTGCCGAGTGTGTTGTTGATGTGGTCGATTATCTCTTCTTCTCCCACGTCCAGAACTAACACTATGATCATCATTAGAACTAAGAGAAACACGTTCGTCTTCATCAGAAGATGAATGGTTATCTCCAACTCTTTGTCTTCTTGGCTGCGCTTGCACATTCATGCCATTAAAAGTCTGAACTATTTGTTGCATTTGCTGCCTCATTTCCTCCATTTCTCTACCAATACGCTCAGCGTATGCTTGGTCGAGAGTCAATCCTCTTGGAAATTCCATATTATCAAAACAGGGGATTTATAACTTCACTCGATACCACTTGAATTATAAGCTTCTGAATTATAATTTCACTCCACCAACCTAAATTAGAGCTCTGATACCACTTGATGCGTTTTCCCGGAAGCGTGAGTACGGAGTGAAAGAGGAGTATCATAACAGAGTAACTAGGAAGATCCGGATCACCACACTTTGATAAAGTTGCCACCACAAAGTGATAAGGATACCAGTTGAGCTAACACCACACCTGCATAAAGTTTCCACCACAAGATGATAAAGACGCTCGAAATCCACCACCAATGGCTCTTCCAAAACCAGAGGATAAAGGAGCTGATCTAAACAGATCCAAAGTCACAAAGACGCTATAATTTTCAATTCAATATTCTCTGATTTTTCCATTCATAATAAGCCTCATTATTTAGAGGAGAATACATTAAATGGGGCAATAAAAGCTAGTCTAAATGCTTTGAAACTAGATACATTGGAAACAGCTTAGTTTAAATGCATGAATATGGAAAGACTAGACTAAACTTAATGCTTATTAATAAACGAAAATGACTCTTCAAGTCTTCGAGGATCTTCTTTAAAGACCATAATTATCCATGTGATTGTTCCAACTTTAATAAAGTAACGCTCGGACCCCGGTTAGGAATATCGTCGTATCCCAGCGCTGCTTGTTCCAAACCTGTTTCTTGATCCAGAGCTGTTTAGGTCAGCTCGGGTTGATCTAGCTCCGATGCTCCCGCATCACTTGAGGAGAAACAATTTCCAGCCTAAAACCCAAGAACCACAAACACACCCTAGCTTCTCCAACCACCAATCCAAAAAAACCAGCTACTGTTTCCTCTTTTCAAATCTTAGAACCGCCACTTAAATAAATAAAACCGCCAACTAAAAAACCACCTAATGTTTCCTAAATCCTCAAAACTACGACCTTCTTTAATGCTCACCAATACCACCTCTTAAAACCTAAGAAATCTGCCCACTCCCAAACCAGCACACTTTCCCAAAACACCAAATCCCAATAAAAAAAAAATCAGCAAAAACCACCACCTCCAACTCTCCCAAAGCTCTTCTCCCCCTCTCTCTCTCTCTCTCTCTCTCTCGATAAACCCTCGCTTGCCCTTTGAGAAGATACCCCCTCCAAGTCTGACCCCTCTTTTTTCTATTGTTATTTTCCACTAAAACCCTAGTCAAACTTGACTTGGTCATACTCTTTGACTTAGGCCAAACTCTTGATGAAGGTGCTCATAAAATCTCTAATTGCTCCCCTTCTTTACACTCTTGGGCTTGGGCTTGGGCTTGGGTTTGGGCTGTTGCTTCTCATTAAGATATCAAAGTGGGTGCGCTCATCATTCTCTACATCTTCTAATTTTTACCAATGACCGAGATATCCATCGACTTCTTTGTATCACCACTTTTTCATCTGAACTCCGATTCGATTCTCGTCTTCACCGTTGGGTTCATCATTGATTCTACTTTCCGTTGGTCAACTGACTTTTACACAAAGTTACTGAATCACCCCTGGTCCAAATGAGGAAGAGTGGTAACTCAATCCGGAGGCGACAAGGTACTCAAGGGTTTCATGCGGCTGGAATAGATCGTACTGGGAGTGGTCGAAAACGCCCAGCAACATTGACAAACCGAGACTTAGGGCAGCATAGTATGGAGGATGGACGAAACAAAAGTGAAGATTGGTCGGTGGTCCTACCGAATTTTATAATTGGTACGGGCCAAGCGGACAAGTCAGTCAGCCACGTAGAAAGATGGCAAAGAAAGCAGTGATTCCATTTGTACCACATGGTTCGCCTGGTGTTTTATTAGGTAACACTTTTTCGGTCTTGTCTAATTCAGATGGTATTGATTCAGAGTCTTCTATCCGAGAGCCAGAGGGGGAGGCCTCGGAAAGAGATCATAATTTTCATGCAGAAAAAGACCACTTGATGCAAAGCCCAAGGTCTGATCTAGACCCCCACATGAGTATTACGAGAGTAGATAACAACCTAGAGACCTCCGAGGAGGTCGAAACACCTCCCGAATAGTTTTTATGATTAATCTTGCATGTTGGAACGTGAAAGGTCTTAATGACGCTCTTTGTACGAAGAGTGTGTGTGATTTTATGAGATCGAATAAAATTGGTTTGTGTGGATTGTTAGAAATTCATGTTGAAGATGTTAATAAGACTCGTATTCAGCGAAGTCTTAATTCCAACTGGACCTTTATTGATAACTACGCGGCTGTTTCGGGAGGTCGGATTTGGATTGGTTGGGACCCTACTAGGGTCGATTTTACAGTGTCCCATGTTGGAGGAAATGTGTATTGCAGGTGGTGTTCGGTTTACTGATGGCTCGGGTTTTCATTTGGCAGTGGTGTACGGAAGTAATAGTACTGTTTATCGCCGGGATCTTGAGTTTCTTATGACGGGTTCGGAGGCTCCGTGGCTGGTGCTAGGTGACTTTAACACCATCTCAAGGTTCTAATGAGACGTTTGAATGTGTTACCGATTTGGGATTGTTCGATTGCTCGTATACAAGTTGTTTCTATACTTGGTCTAACAGGTAGATGGGAGTTGCGAACATCAGTTCCAACATTGATCGGGCCCTTATTAATAGTGGGTGGCTGACCTATTTTCCTCTAGCTAAAGCAGATTTTCTACCGGCTGGGGACTTAGATCACTCCCCTATTATTGTACTACTTGCTGTACCTAACATACACCGGCGAACTCCGTTTCGGTTCTTTAATACCTGGACGGAGGTTCCTACGTTTAAAGCTCTTGTTGCTGATGTACGGAAGGAGTTAGTACGGGGTAACCAGATGTTTCGAATGGTGACAAAGCTCAAAGCTTTGAAAGCTCGGTTGAATGAATGGAAGAAAGATCGGTTCAATGGGGTGGCGAATCAGGTAACCACTAACTAGATTTTTTTTACATTCAGTGTAGGTCCGATTGCAAGGTGATCCAGCAAACCTGGTTTTACGGAGGCAAGAGAGAGAAGCTACCGAAAAATATACTAACGTTGTTCGGGCTGAAACGACAATGCTCCAACAACGTGCTAAAGTTGAATGGCTTACTCTTGATGACAACAATACAACTTATTTTCACAACTCTATCAAAGAGCGGAAGTCTAGGAATGCTATTACTCGACTCACCAGGGAGGATGGTTCGGTGGCCGAGGATCCAATGGAGATAGCTAATATGTGTGTGGACTTCTATCGGAACTTATTTAGTCGAGAGGATGAGGATAATGAAGCATTAGATCCGATATCTAATGTGGAGTTCTCACGCTCGCTAACGGAAGCTGAAGGAGCTCTTCTCATTACGAGGGTGACTAGAGATGAGATTTTTGCTGCTTTACAGACTATTGGATCGATCGCCGGAGCCAGATGGGCTCTCTTCCCATTTTTTAAGGTGTGTTGGGACATCGTGGGAGATGATTTTGTGGAAGCTATCCAGAGGTTCTTCAGCTCAGGAAAACTTCTCAGAGAGGTAAATTATACTTTTGTGACTCTTATTCCTAAAATAGATAATGATTCTTCAGTGTCAGATTTCAGACCGATATCTTGTTGTAATGTGATGTATAAATGCATTACCAAGATTCTTACTATACGGCTGAAGGGAGTTATTTATTCGATGATCAGTTCGAATCAATCAGCCTTTATTTGTGGCTGTACTATTCGGGACAATATCATGCTAGCCCATGAGATTGTTCGGAATTACCACAGACCAGACATCTCGGCTAGGTGTACGGTTAAGATTGACCTTAAGAAGGCGTATGACACAGTACGTTGGTCTTCACTATTCTCAGTCCTTGATAAGTTCCATTTTTCAAGGATATTCATAGAATGGATACGGACCTGTGTTACTACGTCTAAGTTCTCGATTATGGTCAATGGCGAGGTCTACGGCCCATTGTTATTTTGATGGGAAGCGAGGTCTACGGCAAGGTTGTCCGATTTCTCCATATCTGTTTGTGTTAATGATGGAGGTATTCGCGGTTCTTACTGATCGAGAGGAAAGAGCAGGTCGGATTCTGCTACACCCTAAGTGTCGAGTTCCAAAAGCTACTCACCTTTGTTTCGCCGACGATCTCATGGTCTTCTTTCAAGGAGACGCGGGTTTGGCTCAATCTCTAAAAGGTGTGTTAACTGGTTTTCATCGGGCGACGGGGCTGCAGGCCAAGAGTACGGTTTTTTTTTGCTGGTCTTTCGGCCCAAGGTCAGGGTGATATTACTAGTATTCTGGAAGTCAGTACTGGTTCTCTACCTATCCGATACTTGGGTTTGCCTCTTATATCGTCTCGTATCACCTATAGTCACTGTATTCCGCTGATTGATAAAATCAAGGGACAAATCCAATCTTGGAAGAGTCGATTTTTATCTATCGCAGGGCAAGTTCTCCTTGTAAAGGTGGTTTTGAATAGTATGTTACTATATTGGGCAACAGTGTTCGTTATTCCCAAGAGAGTAATAATGAACATCAACTCCATCTTTAGCAAGTTCCTGTGGTCTGGCGTGGATATGGGGTGTAAGAGAGCTCCCATTGGCTGGGAAAACCTTTGTTACCTTACTGATGAAGGGGGGCTTGGTTTTCATAATATCGATCTGTTATTCGAGGCGTCAAACCTTCGCCATATATGAGATTTGGTTAGTAGAAAGAGGACCTTGTGGGCTGATTAGGTGAGAAATAATCTTATTAAAGATAAGCATTTCTGGACTCTTTTAGCCCGAGTAACACTTCTTGGTGTTGGCGTCGGATTCTGGCCAGCAGGCCCACGACTCAGAGACTCATATGTACTTCCTTGGGGGATGGCCAAGATACTATATTCTGGACTGACTTATGGCATCCTCGAGGTCTTCTTTATGATGCTTTCGATGAGGGGTATAGATATGATTCTCACCTACATCTAGATGCACGGGTCTCTCAGTTTATTAGGCAGTCGGGCTGGGTTTTTCCTACTCATATTGCAGCTATGTTAGGGAATATTGCGGTCGAGGCTATAGAGGTGGTGGTAGATAGTACTCTCAGAGATGAGGTCATCTGGATGCCTAGCCAGAATGGAGAGTTTACTCTCAAAGAGACGTATGAAGCAATTCGATCCAGTGGGACTCGACTGAGCTGGACTTCCTTGGTATGGTCACCGGGCGGAATACTCAAACATTGTTTCATCACGTGGCTTGCCTTTCGAAGACGCCTCAAAACTAGATCTCTTCTGGCTAGTTGGGGTATGGTTATAGACACTACATGTGTTTTCTGTGGGGGAGACGAAGAAACGGATTTCCACCTACTCTTTGGTTGTTCGGTTACAAAGAATATATGGGAATCGCTATTAAGCGAGATGGGATATCAGAGAGTATGTGGTGTTGATTGGAAAGAGGAGTTACAGTGGTGTCTTAATCACTTTGGTGGGCTTTCGATTGCTTCCCCTGTGGGTCGTTTGCTTTTAAATGCCTATGTCTATCATATTTGGAAGGAGCGGAATAACAGGGTATTTAGAGGCAATTTCATGTCACCGGGGCTGATTATTCACACTATTTGCGATGAAGTGCGGATCAAGCTGAATACCGTTACCAAACGGTTTGAAGATACCGAGGAGAATCGGAGGACCATCGATCGCTGGAATCTTACTATCTCTCTTCAAAAGCCAGTCTATACTTCATGTAAATGGACTCGGCAGATGGCAGGGAGATATATGATTAATACCGATGGTGCTTTGAACGAGGTGGATGCGAGGTATGGAGCCATTATTCGAGATTCGGAGGGGATTGTTGTTATAGCAGGCACTGGTCAGGTTGATGGACAGACTATATTTATACATGAACTGAAAGGTGTGGAGTTGGGATTGGAGTTAGCACTTAGTGTCGGGTTGCAGGAAGTTGAGCTTGGTCTTGATTCGATGAATATCAAGTTACTTATTGCAAAACCACATCAGAAATTACCATGGCGGGCGAGGCGTTTATGGAAGAGAGTTCAGAGGCTTAAGAGCCAATTTCAGAGTTTTCGGGTCTTTCATGTCTATAGGGAAGCAAACCAAGCTGCTGATCAATTGTCCAAGATGAAACTCCGACCAGTAGTAACTCACTTGGTTAGTCAACTGCTGATGGAATTAGTCGACATTGTTAATGCGGACTTCTAGAGGGACAGTGAGAATGAGGAAAGGGTGGGGCTAAAAAATGATGTAATTTTGAGTTCTTTGCTGTTTTTTGTTCTTATGTCATTGTATTCAGTTCGGACTTCTCCCGCTTATCATTATAAAAAAAAAACTTTGCCCAAATGGTCTCCTCCCCCTCCTGACCATTGGACCAAGTGAAGAGAGCCCCAACAAAGGAGAAGTCAAAGAGCCCAGCATCCTGAAAATAGTCCATCAAATCTTCACATTGAGAGAGTCTCACAGCCTTCCCACCCATCTTCTCCTCACTCTTCAACACATAATTAAAGTCTCCTAAAAACATCCAAGGAGCTTCAAAGGATTCAATAAGGTCCCTCATCTCCTTCCACAAACTCTTCCTTAACTCCTTAGAGTTCCTACCATAAACCACTGCCACTAAACATTCTGTACCATCCAAGAATTTAACATGGACAACAATGATTTGATCAGACTTGAACAACAACTGAGTATCCATCACCCTGGGATCCCAGCCCACCCAAATTCTCCCCCCCCCCTCATATTCATCATAATTATCTAAAAAGGACAAAAAAGGATTGATACTTCTCTGCACCTTCACTTTATTCGTTTCCTGGGCCTTAGTCTCAACTAAACCCAACAATCCTAAATGTTTTGAACTCATGAGATCTCTAACATCTCTTATTCTTGGGGGATTATTCAACCCCCTAATATTCCAACTTTCTAGCTTCATCATTTAAAACTCTAGAAGGACCCCTACCCCTGAAACCGGTTAATGTACCCCTACCAACCCCTCCTTGAGTAAACAAAGCCACCTTATTAGCCACACCCTCCATCTCCTCCCTGCCTCCTAACATCTCCTCATCAACACTGACCTTTGCCAAGAAGGCAGTTTCTACATAATCCATTCTTGTCTCCACCCTCACAGCCCTAGATTGTTCCTCCTCTAAGGAACTCTCAACCACACATTGTCTCTTAGTCTTATTCACCTCTCCACCATCAAGAGAAGTGGCAGCAGCTAACCCCTTAGTATTACCAAACTTCTTATTTCTCTTATTAGTCACCACAGACCAACCAGCATTATCTTCCATTACTTCATCAAGTAACCCAAAGCCTGAAGATATAAGAGGACCTTCTTACTCTTTGCCAATTCAGTCATACTAGATGACTGAAAGAATGAGCTCGAGCAGCTTCCATGCCTATTGCAGGAGGAGTCCATAAAGGGTTCCTTACTTGAGCACAGGCAGGAGCATTACCAGAAGGATTCAATATATTAGCATTCAAATCAGACCTCACCCCTTGATTGGGATGAAAATTATTTTTAATAACCCAATCTTTAGTATTACCTGGCTTTCCTACTGTCGCATCCCCATTCTGCTCCTCTCCCTCCTCACTCTTTGAGGCATTCTGCCGAACACTCAACCTACACCGTCCAACAGAGTGACCAAAGGAACCACAACATGAACACTTCAATGGCTTCCATGCATACTCCATCTCCTAACACCATCCACTAACAGAGGAATAATATTTGGGAACATACTCTCCTTCCCCACCTCCACGGAGACTCGATCCCAAGACCTCATGAGCTTAAGAGAGATGTCCAACCACTCACCGAAGGGTGGACGTTTGCTTTTGTCTTAATATGTAGTGTTTCAAAAAAAAAATAAGAAAAAATAAAGGTCGTGGCTTTGGGGCATAAAGATTAATCTCCGGGGAATAAATTCTCGAAGGAATCCATGTTTTTTTTGTACCTTCTCGGGGGAATATTTTATTGTAGTCCAAAAACTAACTTGATCAAACGTTTCCCCCCTAATCTTCATCTTCTCTGTCACTTTCATCACCACAAACTTCCCACCACCACCATTGCAATCTCTCTCTCTCGCTCCCTCTCCCTCTCTCTCTCTCTCTCGCTCCCTCTCTCTCTCTCTCTCTCTCGCTCCCTCTCTCCCTCTCTCTCTCTCTCCCTCTCTCTCTCTCTCTCTCTCTCGCTCCCGCTCTCTCTCTTTTACTCCCTCTCTCTTGCCCCCTCTATCTCTCTCTTCAATTGCATTATCACATGGATTAGGAGGAAAACCAATAACAAGTAAGATTCGTGCTTTACCATTAACAAAATTGGGGAATTCAGGATGAGAATCAAGCCAGATCTTACGTTATTCATTCCAATTCGAGATTTTAGAGCCAAGAATATAAAGTATAGTCGAATTGGTATCAGATTCAGAAGGATCATTAGGATCAGTATGATCTCCATCAGATGTGTTTTTACCAATGATTCGATTAGTTTCTTCAATTAGGTTTTGGTTTTCAACTTCGGCATAATTTCCACTTAGGTTACCAACACCGGTTGTACCACGGAGAATAAGAATAGTGACGAAACCACAGAGAATTGTGATTTTGATGTTGTTGAAAGTTTTAGAAATCTGGATGCCGAGAGGTATGAGAGAAGAAGTAAGGTTGACGGTGTTATAGTGGTGGTTGGAAGAGCTCTGACAGCTGCACCACTCCTTTTCAGAGCGGTGAAACTTTCTTGACCCATTGGTGATTAAGCCGGCCTCACTTTGAATTTTGAATTAAGGGTCTGTTTGATACGTTAGAAAATAGGCTAATTTTGAAGCAAAATACTTTCAAGTTTCATACTATTTTGATACAAACCCTTGATTTCTCTTCTCTCGTCTACGATAATCAAACTCAACAGCTTGTTGATCAATTTCTTGCCCAGTCACCTACCCATGATTCAATTTCTTGCACAGTTAGCTTGTCGAGAATTGGGGAAGTGAGAACGAAACGATGGAGGAAAATAATGGCGTTGTTATTAGGGTTAAGAAATTTTAGAGGGTCGAAAAACACCATACGTATCTACTCTTGGCACCCCTTTAACATGTAAAAAGAGAGCGAGAACAGTAACAATGGTGGGTGCTTTTAAAACTTCTCCTCAAATTTTCCAATGTCATACCAAACACTAAAAAAATGTTTTTCCCTAAGAAAAACTATGTTTTCTTTCCCATCAGAAAAAATGACTTTCTAACCCTATTTTCTCACTTAACAAACGGACCTTAAGCAAGGGCGGAGGCACTAGTAGACTGCCTCTATCATATGAACAAAATAAAGCGTATCAAAAACGACTACTAACTACTAAGACTATCCAAATTAAGAAACTTAAGGCAATTATACCTGTGTGGTAAGCTGATATACATCTTTCGATCTAGGACTTTTTTTTTTATCAGAGCAGTCCTCACCTGTAAAACAAGCAATTATTAATAACCAAAAAAGTGAAAACAAACAGATACAAGGCTGCAACACATCAACACCTTCATATTTACCATTGCCAAGTAGTGAGTCTGCAAGAGAAAAATGGAAACCAGAATGATAAGAAACAAGTATAAAACTTTCTTGTAAAACAATATTACCTTGTTGTGGCTCAAAGAACAATGACAATAGCAATTCTGGAAAGACTAGTAAACATCTCCAAGATTGATTACAATGAAAATATGAGTATGAAGCTAAAGAAGTTATTCTAACTTACCCAGCTCAACCAGCCACGAGGCACATTCACGGGAAACCCTGCAATGAGATGAAATCAACTTCAGAAAAGAATAAATAAAGCAGCCTTTTTTTACGACTCTATCAAATTTGTGTCTTTCCAAACTTTTTCTCCCTGCCAAATGTCTTTCCAATTTGCTAACTTTCTTCCAGTGTTTCAATGGCCTAAGTTCGAGTAGCAATAAAAGTGAACCTAACATATCCGTTTACTATAGCTTTCTCAAATTTGAGGTTCCCTAATAGATCAATTAATTGCAAATTTCTGCCAATTTCAACATTAGTTTTCTACATTAGTTTCTACTTAGGAAATTCAAAAATTGTTAGACTCGTACGTGATTAAGATGTTAGGAGCTAGAAGTTTTACAATCTCATTTCTTTTTTGCTTTCGTGCGAAGGTGCCATATTACCTGATACAAAATCAGATTTACTAAAACGGAAAAAAAAACTAGCTTCCCGGACATGAACGAATTAAGTTGTGATAACAGTTATATCAAATAAAAATATTCTTAAAGTAGAAGTAGCTTTCCTTAAACTACCATTACATCAAGTTTCTGAAATACGCAACAAGAATGACTAACTCATATCATAAACCATTTTTTTATACCTTTGGGAAACAAAATAACATAGCCGGGCATAAGCAATTTATGACAAAAACAATGACTGATCAAATATATT
Organism: Eschscholzia californica subsp. californica; assembly: GCA_002897215.1. Taxonomy (NCBI): domain Eukaryota; kingdom Viridiplantae; phylum Streptophyta; class Magnoliopsida; order Ranunculales; family Papaveraceae; genus Eschscholzia; species Eschscholzia californica. The sequence goes on from BEHA01000697.1 coordinate 651,681, forward strand.
TTTTAATCTTCAAACAGTTGTTCTAATTGTACAAAAAAATAAAATACAATAAATAAAATTTGTATAATAAGGGTGAGTTAGCATCTGCAAACCTGCAACTGGAAGAACAAATGAGTTTAAGAGTTAATTAAAAACCACAACGAAAGAGAGAGATATCAGTCTTTTTATTCTACCAAGGTGAGTCAGCTCCTAACAAGCATCCCGTACACCTTAGTTTATGAAACAAACTAACTACAAAAGTGAAGTGAAAACAGTCATTACTTTTAAGTTAATTTCTCGAAAAACTAAACATGTTATGCTAGATGTCACATCAAAGTTTATAGAATAACACATTAATCAGAAGGTAACCACATACCTTTCTAATATGGTTATTGTTATTGTCCGAGGCAATAAATTCTTTTTCTCTCCAAGCTTCCTCCTTACTCCCCATTTCTGTACATTCTTATCAATAAACGATAGCAAATAAAATTCCGTAGCACCTCCTTGTGTTTATCGTAATTTCCATTGACATCCACAACCCTGGTCAGGATTCAACCACTGCCACCTTATTGTACCAATTCCTCATGTTAAGGAGGTTCTTCGTATCAGAAAGGTTGTATTGGGTCTCGTTACAGGATTAAAAGAAATATTGTTGTTTTCGGAAGTTTATTGTGAGTTTGGTCACATGATTAAGGGAAGAAGCTAGAGAAATTTTGGGCTGTCATTTTTTGTTCACTTTCTTTTGGTTGATGTGTTGGAGTTTTAGTGTCTAAAGTCAATGCTACAAGTAATGGTGGGTAGTTATACATATTCAGTAACTGTAGTGGTGCAACCCTATGTAGTCCTGATGATTCATAACTAAAAACCCCACAAAATTCCAAAATCTCCGCGGTTGAAATCCATCCCTCCCAATCCTTGTAACAGGTATAAACATAAATTCCAAGAACTCAATGTGTTCCAATTATACAAAAGAACAGCAGGGACTAACAGATGCATAACATTAATGGATATCTTTGATATTCAACAAGTACAAACAAAATGTTTGCAGATTTGGAATATATCCTCATGTTAAATGGAATATATCCTCAAAACCTAGTCCAACACTCAGTTAAAGTCACAACATATAAAAAATTGATAACAACACCATAAACCACACTGAAGCAAGGAGATGATAACATCAAACACAATTTTATACAAAAATCAGTAGTAAATTGTTTGTTTTTTAAACATCAAACACAATTTTATACAAAAATTAGTTTTTATTTAAAGAAAAGTAGTAGAGCTGAAACGACAGTCAGAACCATTCGATTGATTACTTATACCCATATCCGTAAAAGGAACATAAAAATTATTAAACAACTGTACCTAAAAAACATTTCAATGATACAGGAAGATATAACTAAAAAGTGTAGAAGCTAAATAAGAGTTTTTTAATCACCTTTCAATGTTATGAGCCACCTACAAACATCTCGTATGTCTTTTCTGACAAGAAGAACCCCAACACTGGAACATCTCCGTACCATGGGAAACTGTTCAGCGAAAAAAAAAGTTAATTCGAACTGCTACCTTAAAATCAAGTAATACACCAATCACACATAATCACCTATTGTTATCTGATGCCTTTTACAAGCATCATCATTAACGATGAGACATTTCCATTTGTTATTGATGTGAGGTTTACTCCATTTAGCATGTAGCATCATATGTTTCAAATTCGACATCTCCATCAGTGGACGTAGTATGACTACCATTAACTATTAAAATTACCAAAATTAAGAGGCTTTCAAAAATTATATATGTACCCTTAAGAAGATGATGGAGATATTAGAGGCCGGGAACTTCCTTTGATTCAAAGCCTCTGTAAACGCTGCACCCTTATATTTACTATTGCTAAAATGAAATCTGAACAAGGAAAAGAATACGTTGAGAGAAAAATTTCAAACGGGCAAGCGACGGATTATAATCTATATAAGAGAGAAAAAAAAGTGTCAGTTCTTCTCAAAAACCAGAACACATTGTCATAATCTAGAAATCTGGTCAGCCAACCTCGTGTGTTTCATTCTGCAGACAATAAATTAGAGCAAGAAAAATGTTAACAACAAACATTGAAAGAATGAGTTAAATGGACGACTATAACTCATCACAGGTACGGGAAGAGGGATCTTAAGCTAAAGGTATAAATGAAGTTAGAAATTACTACTATAAAAGATTTAACGAATAATCTACAAGGAAAATTGGTTGAAAATTATGACTAGACTTTTACTAAAATGTTTCCAAATGTTACTAAGACGAAACAAGATAGCACCGAGAGACCACTGACGCATAAACTTTGTTTAACGCTTACAATTGAATGACACCTTAAAACTCATTATTTGTCTTTCCATTACTTAATGGTGTTCCACAAACAATTACAATCTTTATGCCCAATACTTACAATTGAATTCAAAGAGAAAATAAGTGTCAGTTCTTCTCGAAAATCATAACACATTATCATAATCCAGCAATCATGCCAGACAACCTCGTGCATTTCATTCTGCAACCAATAAATTAGACAAAGAAAAATGAGAGCAACAAACATAAAAGAATGAGTTCAATAGAAGATTATAATTCAACACAGGTACAGGAAAAGGGATTTCTTTTTATGGAACTTAGAATTAATATTAGTAGGGAGCGAAAGAATGTACAAAGAGATTTAAAGAGATGATTGAACTATGTTACATCAGTAACCCCTTCCGCTTGGAAACAAAATCATAATATGACTTACCCTTTGCTTTACTCCAATGAAAGAGGAGTGCTAGGATATCTTATGCTTCCAGTACATTGTTGATGTTTGATTCCTTGAAAATTTTGCAGTTTCTATCCTTTCATATTGCTCCTATAATTATTGTTGGGATGAGAGTCCATAATTTTTTCTTTTCCTTTTTAACTATCAAGTGTTTCCATTGAGAAATAGTTTGTGTTACCGATTTGGGAGCACACCTGTTATATCCTGATGGAGATGTGAAAAATCCCATAAGAATCTTGCCTTTTGCAGTGTAGGAATAAGTGTTCAGTTGTCTCCACCAAGTTACGAATTTTTTTTTTTGAAACTTTGAATTAATACTGAAAAATTGAGAAAAATGTGAAATACAAGTGAAAGGAAAAACATAAACAAAAACAAAAAGGAGGCAGACAATTAGAACAACTCAACAACCTAATGATACACCATGATAGCCTCCCAATTGGACACAAAGTCCATAAAAGATAAAATCCTAGCCCAAACTGAATCCTTATTCCAATGGAACAGTATGGCTAAACACATTCTCTGCTGCTAGAACACTGAGAGAATAAGAATTTTTGAATGTTTATCGTCTCTATCTTTCCATATTGCTCAGATGGTCGCAATATGGTAGCTTTCTACTGTGCTTTAACAGCTAATATCAGGATGGTCGAGTAACTTTCTCTTAATAACTTTATGGTGCTCTAAACAAACAACTACAATCTTTATGTCAGCACTTGGTATTAGGATTTAAATCGTTTCAAAGTAACATCCACAAACACAACATCCGAATTGCATTTTCATAAGCCTCCAGTTCATCATACGTATGGATTATAAACATGCTCAAGAATAAAAAGAAATGAAATCCTTAAATAGAACAAGGATCATATTCTGTGACAACACAAATTTTGAAATAGTAAATCCAAGCATTGTGATACAGTTGTTAATCTGCTACAAACAATGACCATCAAACCACCTACCATACATAAATGGAAGCCATAAAGGAAACATGGTGTTGTGAAGCAGGGAGGAACTTTTGACTTAAAGGCTTAACCCCTTACTAGCAATATAACTTTCTAACTTCCAATAATGAATGACAACAGAATGACAATCTTAAAAGAAGTCTGTTTCCTAAAGAGAGTATGCTATGATGTGTTTATCAAAGTCTCATTCTTTTTTCCGTCAACTTGTGACGATAATCGAACCTATGTTTACTGGCCAAAGGTTATTCAAACGAAATTTTCTAATAACAATCATAGCTAAAGACGAGAGATCTCTCCTTGAATAAAAAAAATTTGCTCCGTACAAAAACCTTTTGGTTAAAAAGAAGCTTGAGCTTCCAAAGTATCCTTCTTCATGACTAAGAATTCAACCCAAATGTAATCACCATCTTGTAAAACCTTAACGTTTTTCACATTTTTGATAGATACCAGTTTATCGATCTTTTCAGTGTTTTCACGAGGTAAAATTGTAAAGCTTTCGCCGAGTTCCTGCTTCTCTAAAAAGCTTGCCTTTCACTTAAATTATCTGCCTTAGGCTTTCATTCAAACATGCATAATTAGGCAATATGTGTGTATTTTGTGTTAGTTTTTATTCTATCCGGTTACTAAACACGACATTTTATGGTACTGAGGAACTGATGAGGTTTTAATCTCTCTAAAATCTAAATGCAATAAAATGCATTATGTACTGAAGAACAACATTGCTATCTTGATCATGAATATTTGAAAATGAAAGTAAGGTAGTTTTGATCTCTCTAATTTAAAAAAGATACATTACGTACTGAAGACCATCATAAATGTGTGAACATATTAAGCAATCAAAAAAAGATTTTTATACCAATATTGTTTTCAATGAATGTGTAAACATATTAAGCAATAAAAAAAAAGATTTTTATACCAATATTGTTTTCAATGAATAACTTTTTGTTCAACAATTTGTTTTACTTTAGAGCAATAAAAAAATCATTAAATCAGAAACATTGTAAGCAGAAAACTGTACAAATAGTGCACACTCAATAAACTAAGATACAATCGTTTTTGCTTCTAGGATACCTAAACAAATATGAAAACTCGCTTCTAGCTGCAATTGGCCCAAATCTTACATGTACAAGCCTTAACATATTCAGCATGCATATTGAATTGGGCAGAAATTGGGCATATAAATGCAGAGTATTCGGTTATAACTCATAAGTGAGCTTTGAATAAAATGAGTTCAAATATGATGGCACGGTGCAACCTGATTATCTACATTATCAACCACATAAAATCAACAACAATGTAAAACTGTAAGGAAGATGAAAATCCAACTTGGTTAGGTTTATCATGGTTTGATCATTTGAGGAACGCACATGATTTAATTAATGTTCTTAAATACTGCGCCATAACTTAGAATTGAAAACACTAAAACAGGAACTTGGTTTTTACATCTGTTATGAGGTCCCTATAATGCAGCTCGTAGGCCTCAGCTAACAGAAATAACCAAGCATTAGCAGTGGAGGGAAAACAACATAAAGATTGGAGCTCATAAACGAGGTACCAACAAACGAAGCCACAAAACTATGGCATACGTGAATTCAGTCAAATTATAAACACTCATTAGTATTTATCTAAGTCTTTTCCTTCTAAGAACTATGAGAGAAAATAATCAATGAAAACTAGTTTAACTTTTCTCTACTCTCTTCTCAACTTTAGATCTACAACATGGTATCAGAGCAACAAATCAAATGAACAGAAGCTAGTTCTTGGTAATTCTCTAAACATTTTGGCTTATAGTTCTTTTTTCAAGTTGGATTTTTCTTGTTTCTTTCCTCATAGGGCAGATCTGAACCCTAACTTTCTCTCTCTAGATTTCAACTCCTTTTCCAATCTTTCCCTCTCTAGATTCAGCTTATTTGTGGTCTTCGTGGTTGTTTTTAAGCATCCTTTACTAAAACTTGATATTGTTTGCAATATCGCTTGTTTACTTAGTGTTTATAATGGATGAAAAATTATACTATGGTTGTGGTCGAGGGCCAGGCCTCAAATATTGTACCAATTGTGGTCGTAAGAACCATATTGTTGATTAATGTTGGGCATTACATGGAAAACCAGTATGGGCTAATCATGCTACTACTGAAGATGGTAATTCTAAAGTTATTAAGGCTAGTTCCGTTCATTTAACTCTCTCTAAGGAGGAACACGAGTTCCGTTCAAGTAACTCTCTCTAACGAGTAACACAAATCTATGATTGAAAAGATGCGCGTGCTTGATCCCCCTCCATACTCTTCCGCTGCTACTTTCTTGGCTTCAGGTAACACTTGCCCTCAGTCTATTTCGTCTACTCAATGGGTAATTAATTCAGGAGCATCTGATCAGATGACAGGTAATCCTACCCTTACATTAACTATATATTCCAAGTTTAAAGTATATTGAACTTGTCGATGAAATTTCAGGCAACTAGGAAAACGAAAATGCTACTTCAAATTTTTAGACATGGTTATAATGCAACTAAAATGAAGAGAACAAATAGGAAAATGGCATAAAAACGGAAAAAGAGTATGAATTATTTGACGTAACATAAGAAGCATTAATGGTGCTTTGAACTTGAAGCCCGAGTTCATAATTTTTTGTTAAAGTGATTCAATAGAAGTGAAGTGCTTCGTTGAGTTAAATGAGTTGATGGCCAAGCATAGTTGCCGTTGGTGCAAAATGAGAAAATTAACTGAACACCCTAAAACTAACCAGTACCTGCAAATCCATGAATATTTTAGGAAGTTTGATAGCCATATAAGAAATTTATATGTACTACTATTATGTTCCAGGAATAAGTTCTCACTTAGAAGCTGAGAATGGAAATATAAAATCACACATTGACACATAAGATGAAATTAATAGGTGTAATATTGAAAGTCCAAACTCGACCAAATATAAGAACAAGTAAGCATTAATCGCACAATCACCATATATTATCGGTTGTTTGTTCCAAGCAACGCATTTACGACAAGACCTTTGCATTAGTTTACCATGTGAGGCTTACTCCATTTGGCATGATATATGACACTATTACATCTTTCACACACGACACCCTCACATGTACGAGCATACAAATATCAGCAGCCAAAAGAATGACGTCTATATTCGTTGTTATACTAGAGGTCTTAACAAAACTAACATTGATTTAGAGCCCCCATAACGGCAGCACCCTCATATTCAGTATTGGTTAGGTGAAACCTGAACTAGCTCACATTATGATAGTCCAACAATCTGGTCAGCCAGTGCATTCATTCTAAAAGCAATAAATTGGACGAGGAGAAGTGAAAAGCAACTGAAGTAATAATCGATGGGGCAAATTAGTAGGAATTTACTGCAAGAGCGTAACTTAAATTGCTCACTCGGTGAGTGTTACAGATATACAAAATAACTGTAGGGGCGAACCGGTTGCATAACATTAATAGATATATTTAAAACTCAACAACTACAATAAAATATCGCAGTTCTGGTAACCAAACCATGTATCACCTTCCTAACAGACTCATCATTGTTGCCTCGTAGTCATCAGTGTCAGTTGCATCATATTCTACAATATTTTGTCTCTCTGACCAGTAACATGCAACTCTAGAACCAATGCAGGTTGATAGTTGCTTACATTTATTTCTTTATCTGTAGGATTGTGTCCTCAAACAATGTCCACCACGCAGTACAAGTGACAAAATGTAAATGCATAATACAGCCCGAAACCGAAAAGACCCATGTGTGTAAAGATCTTTAAGGTACAACTTTACACACATGAAAAACATATTATTTATTTAGGTACTTGCTCTCAATAGCTTTACAGTCCTAACAAACAACTTCAATCTCAATGCTTATACTTACTATTAGGAGTTAAGTCTTTCAAATTCATCAAAAACCTCATTATCGATATTACTTTGACATATATTAACTTTGTTTTAGTCTATTAGTTCCTCGTAGACTTTACTAATTAGCTCATTTTTGTTGTCTACATCTGCGCACAATGAGAGACACTTCCACAAACACAATACCCTAATTGCGTTTCAGAAGCCTCAAGTATATGTATATGGAACATAAACTTGATAAAGCACAAATAAAACGACTATGTAACACAACAAGTTTTAAAATACTAAATCAAAACGACTATGTAACCTGTACTAATACCTAAACTTCAAAGCGGTCTCCTCACCACCTGCCTAGATACGTAAAAATATTTTGGTGAAAAGGCAGCTTGAGCTTGCAAGAAACGTAATGTCCGGAAGACCTTAACTTTTTCCTTATTTTTTCTTTTGCTTTTTATTTTTCTTCGGGCAAATTGGCTCAAAGAATCATTCGGGCAAGTTCTGAGAAAATTGTAAGATATGCAAATGAATACTCTGATCTGAACCACTAGTTTGAAACTTTTAGCTACATATCTTGGCCTTCATCGTGAACAGGTTACCTGTAGTTGCATCCCTTCTCCTACAATCCTATTGAAGCTGATTTTGTTGCTTGATCAAACTGCACCCTAAGAGTATTTGATATCATGTGTTGCTTTTCTGTAAGGAGAGTACGGCTTCATCTTCGGAGGAACACATATATGAATGCATAAATGTTTGTAAACAGTTTATATGAATGTATAAATTTCATAAACAGTTTCATTTGGTACCACTGAATATAACTTAAACTTTTTGTAGCGCCCCAAATCCCAAATCTCAAGCTAAGCGCTTTGAAATCGAAGATTTGAGACCTTCAAACTGGATCCATGAGCAACGCCTACCATGAGTGCACAATCAATACCTGAAAAACAAAATAGCTGGGTTAAAACCCAACTGCAGTAGATTTCCTCAAACCTAAGTCTCGGGTAGGCAAGCTCAATCCCCAATCAAGGAAACATTGCATTCATATTCATTATTGACGTTATCTGGAATATAACGTGACAACTAACATAATACAACGACATTTACCTCATACATGTAGAAACTAACAATTTATATTCTTGATGATTAGGTTTTCAATGTCCTCTCATTCTAATTCAATACTAACTCTCATAATACAACAATCTTTCTCCTTTTCGATAGATATAAAAATATCACACTTTTAATCAAGATACACCTTTATAGAACCCAAACAATTTAGTCGACAAAACATTATGCCAAAAGACACAATCATCAAACCCTCGTCGAATGATATGGCAAGTTGGTGTCCACGTTGTATAAGAGTGTGGTCCACAAGGTCATTCATTGTGTTAGCGCCGACCCCATACGCTCCATACTTAGATCGCATCTAGTAGAGAGGGTCGAACCAACCACCAAAACTCATACAACTCTCCACCAACACAATAGCATCATACAACAAACATAGGTTGAATGAGAGTGTGGTCCAAAAGGTCATCCATTGTGTTAGCGCCGACCCCATACGCTCTATACCTAGATCGCATCCGGTAGAGAGGGCCGAACCAACCACATAAACTCATACAACCCTCCACCAACACCATCACATCACACACACAATAGCATCATACAACAAACATAGGTTGAATGAGAGTGTGGTCCACAAGGTGATCCATTGTGTTAGCGCCGACCGCATACGCTCCATACCTAGATCGCATCCGGTAGAGAGGGCCGAACTAACCACATAAACTCATACAACCCTCCATCAACTCCATCACATCACACACCCATAATAGCATCACACCACAAATATTGGCTCTAATAAAGAAGCTAGTTAAGTGCAAGGATGTGGCTGATGAGTGTGTTGGTTTTTATCAGCATATGTTTGGGAGCTCTTCTGGGGGGGATTTCTTTGCTAGGCTTTATGGAATCAGGTTTCGTCACTCCCTCTTTGAGAGTCAGGCTGCTGAGTTGGTTGGTACTTTTAGTAGGGAGGAAATAGTTTTTGCTCTTTCCACCATTGGCTCAGATAAGGCTCCAGGACCTGATGGTTTCTCTTCTTTCTTCTTCAAGTTTTGTTGGAGTATTGTTGGAGATGACTTTTGTGATGCTATTCTCAGGTTCTTTTCTTCTGGTAGATTGTTAGGTGAAGTTAATTCCACCCTGGTTACTTTGGTTCCTAAAGTCCCTAATGCCTTTAGGGTGACTGATTTTAGACCTATATCTTGTTGTAATGTCATTTATAAATGCATTACTAAGATTCTTACTCTGAGGATGAAGGGGTAATTTTTTATTTTATTAGCCCCTGTCAGTCAGCTTTTATCGCAGATAGAGCTATTCATGATAATATTATTTTGGCTCATGAGTTAACTAAGAACTATCATAGACCTAGAGGACCAGCTAAATGTGCTATCAAGATTGATCTTCAGAAGGCCTATGATACAGTTGAGTGGGAGGCTATTTTCAAGATTATGCTCTTATTCGGGTTTCCTGAAAGGTTTGTTGGTTGGATTAGGAGGTGTGTTTCTACTCCTAAATTCTCCATTCTGGTTAATGGTAGCACCTATGGGTATATCAAGGGATGTCCTATGTCCCCTTACCTCTTTGTGATGGTCATGGAGGTCTTTAATGTGTTTTTGCTTGAGATGGGTCAGAGGGGCAGATTCCATCGGCACCATAAGTGCACTAATCCTATTATTACTCATCTTAGTTTTGCAGATGATCTTTTAGTGTTCCTAAAGGGTGATGTGGAGTCTGCTGCTGCCTTGGCTGAGGCTTTGGAGAATTTCTCTTATTGTACTGGTCTAAATGTTAACAGGATGAAGACCTCAATCTTTGTTGCTGGTGTTGATGAGGACACCCTGGACATGATCAAAGCTCAGTTTGGGTTTGAAGTTGCCGCTCTGCCTGTTAGATACCTTGGTGTTCCTTTGTTGTCCTCTAGACTAACCTATGTTGTCTGCCAGCCTTTGATTGATAGAGTTTTGAAGAAGGTTCAGTCTTGGAAATCAAAATTTCTTTCCTATGCTGGCAGGGTGACTCTGATACGCTCAGTTATTCATGGCATGATTCTCTTCTGGACTAGCTCTTTTGTTATGCCTAAAAGAGTCTTCTAGGAGTTGTCTCCTATTATCTAAAGGTTTCTTTGTGCCGGTACTGAGATGAAAACTAAGAAAGCTGTTGTGAGAGGTGAGGTTCTTTGTCTCCCTTTCAAGGAGGGTGGTCTGAACCTCAGAGATCTTTATACTTTGAATGTGGCTGCCAATCTTAGACATGTTTGGGAGCTTTTTATAGGATACTTATGGTGCTCTCAGGGAGGTCAGTGAGGTAGTTCCTTGGGTTACTATGAGGGGAGCCGTGAAGACCAAGGTCAAACTTTTCAAATGGGGCTTCCTTCAAGATGCTCTTTCTGTGCTTTGCCATAGTTGTGATGAAGATGATTCCCATTTGTTATTCCAATGTAGTTATTCTCTAGCTATTTTGAAATCTATTTTGCAGCTTCTTGCTCTTCATAAGATCTCTTCTCTGTCTTGGGACCAGGAGGTGCAATGGTTGGTTAAGATGTTTGCTGGGAAGGATATGGTGGCTTTGGTTGGGAAGCCAGTCTTCAATTCTTAGAAGAATAGTTGCTGATGTTAGAATGAAGTGTTCTGGTCTTCAAGTTAAGGCAAAGGACTGTCACATGAGCAGATGTGTTGCTTCAAATTTTAACCTGAAGTTTACTTATGTTGCTGTTCATATCAGTGAATCTGTCTGGAATAAGCCTGATTTTGGCTTTGTGATGCTTAATTCTGATGGTTCTTATAGTACTGATTCTGCAGGGTATGGGTGTATTTTGAGAGATCATAGAGGCAGTGTCATTGCTGCTGCTAGAGGAGCAGCTAAGCCTATTTCTGTTCTTCACCATGAGCTTCAAGGAATTGAAAGTGGCCTGCTCCTTGCTATTAAATATAGTTGTGCTAGGGTTGTGATTGCAACGGACTCTAAGATGGTTGTTTCTTTGCTGACCAGCAGTAGGTTAGTCCCTCCATGGCAGTCTAAGTTTCTCCTGATCAAAATCAAAAGGTTGATGCAGCAGCTTAATTATTGTAGTGTGGTTCATGTGTATAGAGAGACCAATCAGGTTGCTGATTGGCTTGCTAGAACCAGACCTCCTCATGGAGAAGAGGAGCTCGAGCCTCAGAATCAGTATGGAGGTGCAGAAGATTATTTTTGAAGAGCAACATGGCATTGTAAAGCAGAGGATTCGATAGTTCGTTGGCAGCAGCCTTGTAAACTGCACAAAACTGTGTAACGAATTTTTTCGCACGAGTTGTGATTTTTTCACCAATGTGTTTCATATGTCGTGAAACTCTCCATATGATTTGTTTAGGGTTTACCTCAATTTCGACTCCTAAAATTGTAAACGAAACGGTAGCAATTGAAACTGCACCAAACTGTGTAACGAATTTTGTCGAAGATTTGTTTTGGGGTTTACCTCAATTTCGACTCCTCAAATTGTAAACGAAACGGTAGCAATTGAAACTGCACCAAACTGTGTAACGAATTTTGTCGAACGAGTTGTACTTTTTTTTCCATCCAGTATGTTTCATTTGTTCTAAAACTCCATTCCATATGATTTTCTTGGGGTTTTACCTTAATTTCGACCAGTCAAATTGTAAACGAAACTGTAGCAATATGAAACTGCACCAAACTGTGTAACGAAGTTTTTCGCCCAAGTTGTGATTTTTTTCATCCAATATGTTTAATATGCCCTCTAACTCCATTCCATATGAACTTTTTGGAGTTTTACCTTAATTTTGACCCCTAAAATTGTAAACGGAACTGTAGCAATATGAAACTGCACCAAACTATGTCTCCCGCTTATCATTATCAAAAAAAAAACTGCACCAAACTATGTAACAAATTTTTTTCGCACAAGTTGTGATTTTTTTCATCCCATATGTTTAATATGTCCTAAAACTCAATTCCATATGATTTGTTTTAGGGTTTACCTCAATTTCGACTCCTCAAATTGTAAACGAAACAGTAGCAATTTGAAACTGCACTGTTTTACGAATTTTGTCGCACAAGTTGTGACTTTTTTCATCCAGTGCTTTTCATTTGTCCTAAAACTCCATTCTATATGATTTATTTGGGGGTTTACCTCAATTCGACCGCTCAAATTGTAGCAATATGAAACTGCACAAAATTGTGTAACGAATTTTTTCGCACGAGTTGTGATTGTTTTTCATCTAATATGTTTAGTATGTCCTAGAACTCCATTCCATATGAATATTTTGGGGGTTTTACCTTAATTTCGACCTGTCAAATTGTAAACAAACTGTAGCAATATGAAACTGGACCAAACTGTGTAACGAATTTTTTCGCACGAGTTGTGATTTTTTTCATCCTTTGTGTTTCATATGTCCTGAAAAATCCATTCCATATTATTTGTTATGGGGGTCACCTCAATTTCGATTCCTCAAATTGTAAACGAAACGATAACAATTTGAAACTGCACCAAACTGTACGGAGTACGCCGGTGTATGTTGGGTGCAGCAAGCGGTATAATAATAGGAGAGTGATCTGAATCCCCGGGTGGTGGAAAATCTGCTTTAGATAGAGGAAAGCAGGTCAACCAACCGTTGTTAATAAGAGCCCGATCAATCTTGGAACTCACATTAGCAACTCCCATTTGCCTGTTAGACCATGTATAGAAACAACCTGTATACGGGCAATCGAACAGCCCAAATCGGTAATACAGTCAAACATCTCATTGGAGCCTTGAGACGGTAAGCTGTTACCGCCCCTCTTTTCATTGGCCAGCATCGTGGTGTTAAAGTCACCTAGCACTAGCCACGGAGCCTCAGAACCCATCATGAGAAACTCAAGGTACCTCCAAAGCTCCCCGCGACGAACAGTGTTATTGCTACCGTACATCACTGCCAAAAGAAAACCCGAACCATCCGGAAATCGAACACCACCTGCAATAACTTGTCCTCCAACATGGGACACAGTGAAATCAACCCTACTCGGGTCCCATCCAATCCAAATCCGTCCATTCGGAACAACCACATAATTATCAATAAAAGTCCATTTAGATTTAAGACTACGCTGAATACGAGTCTTATTCCTTTCCTGGACATGAGTTTCCAAAAAGCCACACAAACCAATACGATTCAATCTCACAAAATCTCTCACACTCTTCGTAGGTAGAGAGTCATTAAGACCTCTCACATTCCAAGATGCGAGATTAATCATTAAACTAATGGGGGATTCTGAGTAATTCCTTTCGAACTCTCGGAGTTACTCAATAATGGTTGCTGACCCTCCATTGGGTGGGTTAAGTCCTCTTGATGAGGGTCCAGCTCACATGAAATAACATTATTTTCATGGGTTTTCTGCACATCATTCCCAATAGTATCAATAGACAACAAGGGTGAGAATGAGTTACCTGTTTGGCTACGGTTGCTCCCACTCGTGATGACTTGGTTTTGAGATGGTAACCTCTTTAGTATCCTCCTTCTTTGCTGAACTACTCTACCAATCTGCCCCGAACCCACCTGGAATTGCTTAGTTTTATTTGCAACAATCGTCCACTCGGTTGTCTCGTCTTTGTCATCCCCATTACGAACAACTTGTGAATCTCTTCCTTCTCCTGTTGCTGATCTTTTCCTCCCACCATCTTGTTTCATATGAGGTCCCTTTTTGGCATGAGGTTGCTGGAATTAAGTAGTTCTCGGATGTTGTGTTGTGGTTGCTCCTCGGGTAGTCTCTTTGGTGGTACGAAGATGGTTTTTATGTACGTCTGATGTCACATGCTGTTTTGGTAGTGTTGGACACCCAACATCGTCATGTCCGAACACTTTACACGTGGCACAACGAGAAGGCAACCATGAATACTCAACTGCCACTTTCTCAAACACGTCTTGTGAACCATCTTTAACACGAATTCTGAGTTCTTTTGGTAACTCCCATTCCGCATTAATTTCAACACATACACGAGCATAAGCCATTCTCTCTTCCGATTCGGTGTGACTATCTAGCATGATTGGCTTACCAAGAATACTTGCAATACGACTTATACCTTCGGGTGTCCAGAAAATAAGTGGGATATTACGGAAGGTAACCCACATTGGTAATGTTTTCATTTCCTGTAATTCTTTCTCAATATGTAGACGCCATGGGCGGACAACAAAGAGTGTTCCTGCAATAAAAATGGGTTCATGTTCCATTTCTCGCTGTCTATCTTCCATTGATGCAAATTTAATCACAAATGCCGAGTTTCCATGAATTGTTAGTTTCAACCCACCCTTAGGGTTCCACTTTTTGATCAAGACGTTATGTACTAGACCATAACTCAATCTCTCAGCAACAAAATTACCAATTAAAACATCATCAAATGATTTTACACGATCACCAAAATCAGCAATGTCAAAATCTGCTACTCGTTCGCCATTTACCTCTAGAGGTGGAGTATAACGCAGTGGAGCTTTCTGTGAGGAGTTCTCCTTTGTGAATAGTCGAGTCCAATTGAACGGTTGTCAGTACGGGGTAATTCGATGTTTCGTATGGTGACTAAACTGAAAGCTTTGAAGGCTCGGTTGAATGAATGGAAGAAAGATCGGTTCAATGGGGGTGACGAACCAGGTAACCGTTAACCGGAATTTTTTACATTCAGTGCAGGTTCGATTGCAGGGAGATCCAGCAAACCAGGTTTTACGGAGGCAAGAGAGAGTAGCTACTGAAAACTATAGTAACGTTGTACGGGCTGAAACAGCAATGCTCCGACAACGTGCTAAAGTTGAATGGCTCACTCTCGATGACAGCAATACAGCTTATTTCCATAACTCTATTAAGGAGCGGAAGTCACGGAACACTATTACTCGACTCACCAGAGAGGATGGTTCGGTGGCTGAGGATCCAGTGGAAATAGCCAATATGTGTGTGGATTTCTATCGGGCCTTATTCGGTCGGGATGATGAGGATAATGAAGCATCAGATCACATAGATATGTGGATTCTCACGCCCGCTGACGGAAGCTGAAGGAACTCTTCTTACTATGAGGGTGACTAGAGATGAAATATATGCTGCTTTGCAAACTATTGGTTCTGATCGATCGCCGGGGCCGGATGGGTTATCTTCCCATTTTTTTAAGGCGTGTTGGTCGATTGTGGGAGATGACTTTGTGGAGGCTATTCAGAACTTCTTCAGCTCTGGGAAACTTCTCAAAGAGGTAAACTCTACTTTTGTGACTCTTATTCCAAAAATCGATAATGCTTCCTCAGTTTCGGACTTTAGACCTATATCTTGTTGTAATGTGCTGTATAAATGCATTACCAAGATACTCACTATTCGACTGAAGGGAGTTATTTATTCGATGATTAGTCCCGAAGGTTACTCGCCTTTGTTTTGCAGACGACCTCATGGTCTTCTTTCGAGGAGACATGGGTTCGGCTCAATCTCTAAAAGGTCCACTGGTCCAGCGCGGTGTACGGTTAAGATTGACCTTAAGAAAGCGTATGACACAGTCCGTTGGTCTTCTCTATTCTCAGTCCTTGGTAAGTTCCATTTTCCAAGGATATTTATAGAATGGATACGGGCGGCTTGTGTCACTACGTCTAAGTTCTCTATTTTGGTCAATGGTGAAGCCCACGGTTATTTTGATGGGAAACGGGGTTTACGGCAAGGCTGCCCGATATCTCCATATCTGTTTG
>BEHA01000697.1:668012-705277 GCA_002897215.1 Eschscholzia californica subsp. californica
GCTTCCTCAGTTTCGGACTTTAGACCTATATCTTGTTGTAATGTGCTGTATAAATGCATTACCAAGATACTCACTATTCGACTGAAGGGAGTTATTTATTCGATGATTAGTCCCGAAGGTTACTCGCCTTTGTTTTGCAGACGACCTCATGGTCTTCTTTCGAGGAGACATGGGTTCGGCTCAATCTCTAAAAGGTGTGCTAACTCGCTTTCATCGGGCGACGGGGTTGCAGGCCAACGTGCTTAAGAGTACTATCTTCTTTGCTGGTCTCTCGGCTCAAGGTCAGAGTAATATCACCACCATCCTGGAATTCGGTACTGGTTCTCTGCCTATTCAATACCTGGGATTACCTCTCATATCATCTCGTCTTACCTATAGTCATTGCATACCGCTGATCGATAAAATCAAGGGACGAATCCAATCTTGGAAGAGTCGCTTTTTATCGTTTGCGGGGCGTGTTCTTCTCATTAAGGTGGTTTTGAACAGTATGTTACTATATTGGGCAGCGGTGTTTGTTATTCCCAAAAGGGTTATGAACGACATCAACTCCATCTTTAGTAAGTTCCTTTGGTCAGGTGCTGATATGGGGTGTAAGAGAGCTCCTATTGGCTGGGAAAGCCTTTGTTGCCCAACTGATGAAGGGGGCCTCGGATTTCGTAATATCGAGATGTTGTTTGAGGCGTCTAACCATCGCCATATATGGGATCTGGTTAGTGGTAAGACGACTTTTGTGGGCTGATTGGGTGAGAAATAATCTCATCAAAGATCAACACTTCTGGACTTTATCGACCTCGAGTAAAAGTTCTTGGTGTTGGCGTCGGATTCTAGCCAGCAGACCGATGGCCCTTCGACTCATTTGCACTTCTTTGGGGGATGGTCATGATACCAAATTCTGGACTGATTTATGGCATCCTCGTGGTCTTCTATTTCATGCTTTTGAGGAGACACATAGATACGACCCTTACCTTCATTTAGATGCCCGGGTTTCTCAGTTTATCGGGCATTCAGGCTGGGTTTTCCCTACGCATGTGGCAGCTATGTTAGGGACTATTGAGGTCGAGGCTAGAGAGGTGGTGGTAGACAGCACTCTTAGAGATGAGGTGATCTGGACGCCTAGCCATAATGGAGAGTTTACTCTCAAAGAGACGTATGAAGCTATTCGACCTAGGGGAATTCGATTGAGCTGGATTTCATTAGTATGGTCACCGGGTGGTATACCCAAACATTGCTTCATCACGTGGCTTGCCTTCCGACAACGCCTCAAAACCAGATCGCTTCTGGCTAGTTGGGGTATGCCTTTAGACACTACTTGTGTATTCTGTGGGGGAGATGAAGAAACGGTTTTCCACTTATTCTTTGGCCGTTCGGTTACAAAGATTATATGGGAATCGTTCTTACTCAAGATGGGATATCAGAGAATATGTGCTGCAGATTTGGAAGGGGAGCTACAGTGGTGCATTAATCACTTTGGTGGGCTTTCTATTGCTGCCCGAGTGGGCCGTCTGCTTCTAAATGCCTATGTTTATCATATTTGGAAGGAGCGGAATAATAGGGTATTTTTAGAAGTAATGTCATGTCACCAGAGCTGATTATACACACTATTTGTGATGAAGTGAGGATCAAGCTGAATACTGTTACCAAACGGTTTGAAGATACGGAGGAGAATCGGAGAACCATCGAGCGCTGGAATCTTATTATCTCTCTCCAAAAGCCGGTTTACACCTTATGCAAATGGACTCGGCCGATGGCAGAGAGATATATGATTAATACGGATGGTGCACTGAACGAGGTGGATGTTGGGTATGGAGCCATTATTCGAGACTCGGAGGGGACTGTTGTGAGAGCAGCCACAGGTCAGGTTGATGGACATACTATTTTCATACACGAGCTACAGGGTGTTGAGTTGGGATTGGAGTTAGCACTTAGTGCCGGATTGCAGGAAGTTGAACTTGGTCTTGACTCGATGAATATCAAGTTACTTCTTGCAAAACCACATCAGAAATTACCATGGAGGGCGAGACGTTTGTGGAAGAGGGTTCAGAGGCTTCGGAGTCAATTTCGGAGTTTTCGGGTTTTTCATGTCTATAGAGAAGCCAATCAGGCTGCAGATTTCCTGTCGAAGATGAAGCTCGGACCGGGGGTGACTCACTCGAATATTAGTCAACTTCCGGTGGAATTAGTCAATATCGTCAATGCGGACTCTAGAGGAACAGTGAGAATGAGGAAAGGGTGGGGCTAATGAGATGATGTAATTTGACTTCTTAGCTGTTTTTTTCTTTTTTGATTTTTCTTTCATTGTATTCGTTTCGGGCTCCTCCCGCTTATCATAATAAAAAAAAAACTGCACCAAACTGTGTAACGAATTTTGTCGCACGAGTTGTGATTTTTTTTTCATCCAGTATGTTTCATTTGTCCTAAACTCCATTGCATATGATTTTTTTGGGGTTTATCTCAATTTCGACCACTCAAATTGTAAACGAAACTGTAGCAATATAAAACTGCAGCAAACTGTGAGGGTTTCTTTGGCTGATCGTCTTCTACGGTTTCTGATCGGTGTTCTTGTTGTCCGGATTAGTTCTCTCTCTCCGGCCATGGAGGAGCTCCCTCACAGCAAGCAGACTTGTCTAAGGGATGAGGGAGAAATATGTGAAGGTCGGTTTTTGCTGGCTAGGAATCGACTATTGAGCGAGGATGATAAAGAAGATATGGTAGAGGAAAACCCGTTGGAGGTTAATGAAGTTCAACTGAACCCACGTAAGAACACCCTTAACTCTGTCGGTCTTCGATTTCAAGCAACAGTTTAAATGCTGAAACTTCATCACAAAGTTCTGTTCGTGTTCGTCATGGGAAGACACATAGTTCTGCTCGTGTTCCTAATGGAGGCAATGGACAGGGGAAGAAGATGAGTCTTGGAAACAATCCATTAGCTGATACTATAAAATAAAATATGTTTGCTAATGTTCTTCGTAACCCTAATTCTGGGGTAACAATGAACACCAACAGATTGCCTGAACAGAAAACATCGGAATCTGATGCAAGTAGGGTTCAGGCAGCAATTAGGGTTCCGGCGGGACAACAACAACAGGGATTTGGACCGTCTCTTCTAAATGGACAACACTATTCAATTGCCAGAAAGTCACTAATGGAGCAACACTAAGCTACTTCCCTCCAAAAGAGTTTGAGGGTTGCACCATGGCTGAACTGGATGTTGCCGATTTTAATACAGAAATTGAATCTTTTAAGAGCATCCTTGTTGGCAGCTTCGTAGGTGAGAGATTGGGGTATGGACTTGTGTATAGGGTGCTTACAAAACAGTGGAAACCAAAGGGAGAGTTCAAAGTTACGGTTTTTGGCAACTCAGCTTATGTTATGTCATTTTCGTCATTGGATCATAGACATCGGGCGTTGGAACATGAACCCATTTTCATTGTTGGACGACTTTTCATTGTGCGACCTTGGAAACTTAATGTGGAACATGAATTGCAGGAAATGAAGACGATTCCGATCTGGTTAATTTGAGAAACATACCTTATATTTTTTGGAATTCTAAAGGAATTTCTTATATTGCTAGTGCGCTAGGTGTTCCGCTCATGCAAGACGGTTGTACGGGATCGAAGAATGAATGGCATTCACACGTGTTTGTGTAGAAGTGAGAGCAGATAAAAGCTTACCCGATGAAATACCTATCCAGGTAAAAGACGGACCTCTTGCAAACATAGTTAAAGTGCAAGTGGACTACTCGTGGAAACCAGAAAGATGTACGGTGTGCAATGTTTTTGGTCACAAGGATTCGGTGTGTCCTAATCAGCCGACACAAGTAAATCAAAATGCTGTCCCACTTGATAATAGTAGGCATTTGAAGGTAAATGGTAACTTAAACAATACTAAAGGGACTCAGGTAGGACAGAGGGAAGCAGTTGGTAGAGACTCCAACGAACAATTCTGGACAGCAAAGGGGTTCACATAAGACTAGGGGGCAGGACACTAAGAGACATAATGAGGGGAGGAAACGGCCAGCAATGCTGCCCACCCGTGATGCAAACCGAAATAACTCGGAGGAGGACCTCGCCAACAATAGTGGTTGCTCGGTGGTGCCTTCAAAACCAACCAATTCACGATGGGAGTAAGCCAGCCAGAGAAATCAGATCAGCCACGAAGGAAGTTAGCTACAAAGGGATTTATTCTAAATGACACACCAGACCCAAATGGAGCACTAGCAGGTTACTCTTTTTTGCTTCTCTCTAATTCCAATTATATGGGTGAAGATATTGACTATAGACCGAACGGGGAATCTCCAATGAGTCACCAATACCCACAGGATCAAGGGAGGCCGCTAGTGTCTCGGCCTAGTGAAGAGACTGAACCCAACCAGAACACGATGTGTATGGATAGTCATATTGATTAATCTAGCATGTTGGAATGTGAGAGGTCTTAATGACACTCTCCGTACGAAGAGTGTGCGTGATTTTATGAGATTGAATAGAATTGGTTTGTGTGGATTGTTAGAAACTCATGTTCAGGAGGTTAATAAGACTCGTATTCAGCGTAGTCTTAATTCCAACTGGACTTTTATTGATAACTATGCGGCTGTTTCGGGAGGTCGTATTTGGATCGGTTGGGACCCTACTAGGGTCGATTTTACTTTGTCCCATGTTGGAGGGCAAGTTATTGCAGGGGGTGTTCGGTTTACAGATTGCTCGGGTTTTTATTTGGCAGTGGTGTACTGAAGTAATAGTACTGTTCATCGCCGGGAGCTTTGGAGGGACCTTGAGTTTCTTATGACGGGTTCTGAGGCTCCTTGGCTGGTGCTAGGTGATTTCAACACCACGATGTTGGCCAATGAGAAGAGAGGTGGTAATACCTCACCATCTCAAGGTTCCAATGAGATGTTTGATTGTGTTACCGATCTGGGATTGTTCGATTGCTCGTATACATGTTGTTTCTATACTTGGTCTAACAGGCAGATGGGAGTTGCGAACATCAGTTCCAAGATTGATCAGGCTCTTATCAATAGTAGTTGGCTGACTTCTTTTCCTTTAGCTAAAGCAGATTTTCTACCGGCTGGGGACTCAGATCATTCCCCTATTATTATACCGCTTGCTGCACCTAACATACACCAGCGAACTCCGTTTCGGTTCTTTAATGCCTGTACAGAGATTCCCACGTTTAGAGCTCTTGTTGCTGATGTATGGAAGGAGTCAGTACGGGGTAACCCGATGTTTCGAATGGTGACAAAGCTCAAGGCTTTGAAAGCTCGGTTGAATGATTGGAAGAAAGTTTGGTTCAATGGGGTGACGAATCAGGTAACCATTAACCAAATTTTTTTACATTTAATGCAGGTCCGATTGCAGGGTGATCCAGCAAACCCAGTTTTACGGAGGCAAGAGAAAGAAGCTACTGAAAACTATAGTAACGTTGTTCGGGCTGAAACGGCAATGCTCTGACAACGTGCTTAAGTTTAATGGCTTACTCTTGATGACAGCAATACAATTTACTTTCACAACTCTATCAAAGAGCGGAAGTCTAGAAATGCTATTACTAGACTCACCAGGGAAGATGGTTCGGTGGCCGAGGATCCAGCGGAGATAGCCAATATGTGTGTGGACTTCTATCGAGACTTATTTGGTCGGGAACGAGGATAATGAAGCATTAGATCCCATACCTAATGTGGAGTTCTCACGCCCGCTTACGGAAGCTGAAGGAGCTATGCTCATTACGAGGGTGACTAGAGATGAGATTTTTGCTGCTTTGCAGACTATTGGTTCTGATCGATCGCCGGGGCCAGATGGGTTCTCTTCCCATTTTTTTAAGGCGTGTTGAGACATCGTGGGAAATGATTTTGTGGAAGCAATCCAGAGATTCTTCAGCTCGGGAAAACTTCTCAAAGAGGTAAACTCTACTTTTGTGACTCTTATTCCTAAAATAGATAATGCTTCTTCAATGTCAGATTTCAGACCGATATCTTGTTGTATAAATGCATTACCAAGATTCTTACTACACGGCTGAAGGGAGTTATTTATTTGATGATCAGTCCGAACCAGTCAGCCGATTATGGTTAATGGTGAAGCCCATGGTTATTTTGATGGCAAGCGAGGTCTACAGCAAGGCTACCCGATTTCTCCATATCTGTTTGTCCTAATGATGGAGGTTTTCGCAGTTCTTATTGATCGAGAGGAAAAAGCAGGTCGGTTCCTGCTACACCCTAAATGTCGAGTTCCGAAAGTTACTCACCTTTGTTTCGCCGATGATCTCATGGTCTTCTTTCGAGGAGACGCTGGTTCGACTCAATATCTAAAAGGTGTGTTAACAGGTTTTCATCGGGCGACGGGGTTGCAGGCCAATGTGACTAAGAGCACGGTTTTCTTTGCAGGTCTTTCGGCCCAAGGTCAGAGTGATATTACTAGTATTCTGGAATTCAGTACTGGTTCCCTGCATATCCGTTATTTGGGTTTACCTCTTATATCGTCTCGTCTCACCTATAGTCATTGTATTCCGTTGATCGATAAAATCAAGGGACGAATCCAATTTTGGAAGAGTCGATTTTTATCGTTCGCGGGGAGAGTTCTCCTCGTAAAGGTGGTTTTTTTACTAGTATGTTACTATATTGGGCAGCAGTGTTCGTTATTCCCAAGAGAGTAATAAATGACATCAACTCCATCTTTAGTAAGTTCCTGTGGTCTGGCGTGGATATGGGGTGTAAGAGAGCTCCCATTGGCTGGGAAAGCCTTTGTTACCCCACTGATGAAGGGGGACTTGGTTTACGTAATATCGAGGTGTTGTTCGAGGCGTCAAATCTTCGTCATATATGGGACTTGGTTAGTGGTAAGACGAATTTGTGGGCTGAGTGGGTGAGAAATAATCTCATCAAAGATCAACACTTCTGGATTTTATCGGCTTCGAGTAGAAGTTCTTGGTGTTGGCGTCGGATTCTAGCCAGCAGGCCGACGGCTCAGCGACTCATTTGCACTTCTCTGGGGGATGGTCATGATACCAAAATTTGGACTGATCTATGGCATCCTCGGGGTCTTCTTTATGATGCTTTCGAGGAGGGGTATAGATATGATTCTCACCTACATTTAGATGCACGGGTATCTCAGTTTATTGGGCAGTCGGGCTGGGTTTTATCTACTCATATCACAGCTATGTTAGGGACTATCGCGGTTGAGGCTAGAGAGGAGGTGGTGTGGTGGTGGTAGATAGTATTCTCAGAGACGAGGTGATCTGGATGCCCAGCCAGAATGGAGAGTTTACTCTCAAAGAGACGTATGAAACAATTCGACCAAGAGGAACTCGACGGAGCTGGACTTCTTTAGTATGGTCACCGGGTGGAATACCCAAACATTGTTTCATCACGTGGGTTGCCTTTCGAAGACGCCTCAAAACTAGATCCCTTCTGGCTAGTTGGGGTATGGTTATAGCCACTACATGTGTTTTCTATGGGGGAGATGAAGAAACGGATTTCCATATATTCTTTGGCTGTTTGGTTACAAAGAATATATGGGAATCACTATTACGCAAGATGGGATTTCAGAGAGTATGTGATGTTGATTGGGAAGAGGAGTTACAGTGGTGTCTTAATCACTTTGGTGGGTTCTCCATTGCTGCCCGGGTGGGGCGTTTGCTTCTAAATGCCTATGTTTATCATATTTGGAAGGAGCCGAATAACAGGGTATTTAGAGGCGATGTTATGTCACCGGGGCTGATTATTCATATTATTTGCGATGAAGTGCGGATCAAGCTGAATACTATTACCAAACGGTTTGAAGATACTGAGGAGAATCGGAGGACCATTGATCGATGGAATCTTACTATCTCTGTTCAAAAGCCAGTCTATACTTCATGTAAATGGACTCGGCCGATGACAGGGAGATATATGATTAATACCGATGGTGCTCTGAACGAGGTGGATGTGGGGTATGGAGCCATTATTCGAGATTCAGAGGGGATTGTTGTTAGAGCAGCCCTGGGTCAGGTTGATGGACAGACAATCTTTATACATGAGTTGCAGGGTGTTGAGTTGGGATTGGAGTTAGCACATAGTGTTGAGCTGCAGGAAGTTGAACTTGGTCTTGATTCGATGTACTATCAAGTTACTTCTTGCAAACCCAAATCAGAAATTACCATGGCGGGCGAGGCGTTTATGGAAGAGAGTTCAGAGGCTTAAGAGCCAATTTCGGAGTTTTCGGGTGTTTCATGTCTATAGGGAAGCAAACCAAGCTGCTGATCACTTGTCAAAGATGAGGCTTGGACCGGGAGTAACTCACTTGAATGTTAGTCAACTGTCGGTGGAACTAGTCAACATTGTTAATGCAGACTCTAGAGGGACAGTGAGAATGAGGAAAGGGTGGGGCTAATGAAATGATGTAATTTGACTTCTTTGCTGTTTATTTAGTTTTATTTCATTGTGTTCGGTTCGGGCTTCTCCCGCTTATCATTATAAAAAAAACTGCACCAAACTGTGTAACAAATTTTTTCACCCAAGTTGTGATTTTTTTCATCCAATATGTTTAATATGTCTCTCCCTCTCTCTCTCGCTGTCTTTCTCTATTGCTCTCCCTATTTATGTCTTTTAATCTCTTGTTGTTTCTCTCTCAGTCTTTCGTTGTTTCTTGATCGATCTATCATTTTTTCCCCCTCTCTCACACATAGACACTGTTCAGGCAAAGGAAATGTTCCCTTCGCCAGAAGAACCAGACCTCGAGGAGGGTTAACCCTTCGAGTATTTCGTGGCCACGAAACATTTCGTGGACACAAAACGTTTTGTGGCCTTGACCATTTCCTGGCTACAAAACGTTTCGTGGCCACGAATTCTGTGATCTCCATAGGGAGATCTATACATACTGCAAGAGAGAGAGAGATGACGTACTAGAGGCTGCGAGAAAGAGAGATAAAGACTGCGCGAGAAAAAAGAAAAACTAATCTATAGAGAGATATGTCTACAACAAGAGAGATGTGAGTGATCTACAATGAAATATAGATCTCTAGAGTGAGAACGACAAAAAGATAGTCAATGAGAGTGAAAGAGATGGCATGAGAGAGAGGACGATAAAGAAGATGTAGATTAGGAGGCAATGTTTGATCAAATAAATTTTTGGATTAAAAAAAGAATATGCCATCTAAATCAATTTTTATTGACTGATTCTTTATTCCCCGGAGAATTTTCTTTATTCCCCAAAGTCGCGGCAAAAAAAAAAGAAAAAAATAGGTAGATTTTGACATTGACCCCCATTCTTCTATTAATTAATATTAGAACTACACCTCTGTTTTTTTACCTTTTGATTTACACCCCCACGTGGACAGAAACGTCAACTCGAAGTTAAGTTGAGCGTGTGAGAATAGCACATGTGAATATGGACAAGAATGCCCTCTTTAAATTTCAATTTCAACTTAAACCCATCTACTTTCTTAACCATCCTTAATCACCTCCATCACCATAACCATACCTTCTCCACCATCATCGTCTATCTTCTCAAGCCACCGCCACCACTAATATCTTCATCTTCACTAATCACTACCGCCACCAATATATCATCATGATCCTAAAAAACCCACCATTAAGATATTACATAATCATTTGATTCAATTCCCAAACTTCCATGGGGTTTTGATTGTCATTATAAAGACCAATATCTTTGAAGTTCTTTACCCTTAATGTTTTAGCCTCTGGTGGTTTGACTTTGTAATTTGATTGATTCTCTTCCGATTCACCATGAAAATCAAGTTAAAAGCTTAACTGTTTGGAGCTTTATGTTTTAACTCTAATTATAGAATATTTGCTAGTTGTAAAGGTAGAATTAATGAATACTGGATTGGAGTTTGGGATCAAATTACAGGAAACCAAATTTATTTCTTTCATGAATCTTGCTGGTGAGGTTTGACCACCACAACCACTAGTACCTTCATCGGACACTCCACTTTCATCGACAACCACAACCTTCATCGACCACTATTGCGCCCACCCCACTTTCACCAATCAGTGTCTTCATCATCTTCATCTTCTCCAACCACCACAACCACTACTATTTCATACATCTTCATCTTCACTAACCACCAGCAACATCATCACCAGCATATGTATCCTCATAACGAAATCCCTGAATTCATCTTTATATCCTTCATGTAAAAGAAAATTTGATGATGATCTCCCTAAAACCAACAAATAAGTGAGATTGATTCATAAATCTCAGATCATATCAAAATAAAATCATTAAAGATCATATCTTGAATAATTCTAACATTTCATATAGACATCCTATCAAAACAAAATATCAACTTCAAAATAAGAAATGTTCAGCAGAATCAGAATCAGATTTGTGGCAGGAAGTTGATACATGTCCTGGATTCTTTGGACGACAAGCAAGAATCATGGAAGCAGATCCATCAATTACAATCTCATAAGGGAAATTATCAAACCCTTACAATTTCACAAGGAACATTTCCACCAAAAGTAATGGAGCATTTCCCATCTCTATCTTTCTCTAGAAAGTCATTTGTCTTGCCATAAATCTATTAGCTTCAAATATACTTGAACTCATATTGAATTGAAGGTGATTTGGTGATGTTTCTGTCTGAGAAAGTTTTCCATTTTGATGTGTTCAAAAATTGAGGAAGTTAGAGAGATTGAGCCAGGAGAGATGGCAAAAAATTGAAGAAGTCAGAGTGATGGTTAAGAAAGAAGATGGGCTTGAGGTCAAAGAAGGGCATTTTTGTCTTAGTTTACACGTGCAATTCGCACACGCGCAACTTAACTTTGAGTTGACGTTTTCCGTCCAGTTGGGGGTGTAAATCAAAAGTTAAAAAAAAACGGGGGTGTAGTCCTGATATTGATATAAGAGTGGGGGGTCAATGTCAAAATATCCCAAAAAATATAGAAACTAGGATGTGAACGTTCGCACGTGCTGCAAAAAATTCAGAATAGGTGAAAATAGTGTTCGTCAAAATAGTCGGGTGGTGTGATTTCCTAGGGTTTGGCGGCACCACTCCTTTTTTTTCCTTTCTTCTCCGATTTTCTTTGATCATTGGCGGTTGACCGTTACCTAAAAGTTATTGCTGGTCTTGTTTTCCGTGTCCGATTGTCTCCCTGTAGTTAGCACGACCTTCTTTGAGGGAAATGCTTGCAGAAAGGGAGGCGAAGCTTCTCCTCCCTCCTCCTGGTGGTGGCGATTTAGATCCTTTGGGATTTAATTCTCTACCAAAACAGAGTAGCTCTGGTGAGGGGAAATCGGATTTTCCTAGTGGATCTTCTGAACAAAGCAAAGAGGCTAATTGGGCTTCTCTGTTTCGTAAAAGTGATAGACAGTCTCGATCTAAACTGGAGTTCTCGCCTTCTATGTTAAATGAAGTGGGTGAGCCTGAGATCTATCTTGAGGAGTTTGATGATGAGATCAGGGAGTGTGAGAATCTTCTCGTTGGATCGTTTGTGGGGCAACGATTATCATTTCCTGTAGTTCGACGAATTTTGATTGCTCGTTGGAGGCCGAAAGGTAATATGATCTTAACTGTTCATGGTGAGTCTGCTTACTTGATTCGGTTTTCATTGGAGGAGGATAGGCAGAGAGTTCTTGATATGGAGCCTTTCTTTATTGCCAATATGTTGTTCACAGTTAGGCCTTGGGAGTTGTTTATTGAAGATGAGATTGATTCAATGAATAATCTGCCTATGTGGGTATGTTTTAGAGGTGTTCCTATGTTTGTATGGAACCCTAAAGGGCTAGCTAGGATTGCTAGTCAGATTGGGAGGCCAATAATACTTGATGAACCTACTGAGAAGCGTACTAGAACTGCTTATGCTCGAGTATGTATAGAAATCTCGAAGGACTGTACTATGCCTGAGGTCCTTTCATTCAGGGTGAAGGGGAAGAGAAAGTTTGAGGTTAGGGTTGAGTATTCATGGAGGCCACTTAAGTGTTCCAACTGTGGCTCGTTTGGGCATGCTCATAGGAGGTGCAAGGAACCTGTTCGACGTAATGCTCATGAGAGTTCTGATGTTAAAATGGATACAGCTAACAATATGTCAAAGGAGCAGGGTTCAACCCAATTGTTTGCTCCTGCTCAAGGTTTGAAATCTCCTGAGGTTTCCCTTGCAAAGAGCTTTTCTCCTATTAATACAAACACTTGTGCTCAGATGAAAATGCCCCAGGGTGTTTTCTCTGCAAAGAGTGTTATTGGAGAGGCTTCATCTTCAGCCCCTCGCTTGTCAGAGACAGTGATGGGGGAGAGTGGCTGGACTGAAGTAAAGTCCAAAAAGCATACTAAGAATGAGGGTAATATGAGAGCATTTATGCCCACTGTGTTAGAAGAGAGAGGTAAAGTAAAGGCTTCTAAAAGGCAGTGTACATGTGGCTGAAGCTGGTGTGAAGGAGAATTTGAATGACAATGGTGAAGGGGTGGTGATGAATATGGATGAAGGAGATAGTGTGGCTTCTGTGGGGTAGCCAATAAGGTTGCTCTATTTGGTAAAAGAGTTGTTGGGGGCATGGGGTGCCTGGTTGGAGGGGGAGGGCACCTTCCAGAATTTTAAATGATTAGTGTATGATTTTGGAATGTGAGGGGGCTAAATGACTCTCTCAGGAGGAAGGAAGTGGTGAAGTTTATTAGGAGTAGTAGTTTAAGCTTGTGTGTTGTTTTAGAGACTAGAGTAGATGTAGCTAATAAAGATAAGGCTAAGAGGTTGCTTATGCCTACTTGGGAGTGGGAGAATAACTATTGTAGTGATAAGTTAGGTAGAGTGTGGTTGTTATGGGACTCTAGCCAAGTTACTGTAACTGATTGTGTGAAGACTGATCAGGTTGTGACTTCTAAGGTATGTTTAAAGGATGGGAGGTGGTTTCTTCTTACTTGTGTGTATGCTAGGAATGTGCCTAGGGAGAGAAGGGAGTTATGGAGTGAGCTGAGGAGAATTGCTGCAGTTTATGAGGGACCATGGTTAGTCATGGGTGATTTTAACTGTGTGTTGCAGGTGGATGAGAAAGTTGGGGGTGCTTTACTTCATCAGAGAGGTGTGAAAGAATTCAAAGAGTGTGTTGATGATGCTAAACTCTTTGATTGTCCTTTTTCAGGTAACTTGTTTACTTCGACTAATTCTCAAAGGGGGGATAGGTGCATTTCTGAAAAGTTGGATAGGGCCCTAGTTAATATTGAATGGAGTCAGGAATTCACTAATGCTAAGGCTGAATTTCTGGTGTCTCTGATCATTCTCCATGTGTGGTTTCTCTTTTTGAGAAGGAGAGAGCAGGGTCTAGGCCTTTTATATTCTTTAATTGCTGGATAGAGGAGGATGGCTTTATGGAGGTGGTTGATGAAGCTTGGAAGGTCCAAGTTACTGGGAATCCTATGTTTAGACTGGTGTGCAAACTCAAGAGAGTTAAAGCTGCTCTTAAGGAGTTGAAGAGGGAGAGATTCTCTGGTTTTGCTGATCAAGTTATTCTAGCCAGGAGGAGAATGGAGGAGTGTCAATCTCAGCTGCAAATGAGGCCTCTTTCTGAAGAGGCTAGGATAGAGGAGAGGGTAGTTGTTGCTGATTTTGCAAAGAAGGCCAGGATGGAAGAGTCCATGCATAAGCAAAAATCCAGGGTCCAAAATATAGAGTTGGGTGATAGTAATACTAGGTTTTTCATGCTTCATTAAAAGAGAGAAGGTCAAGGAATACCATCTCCTTTTCTGTACAACAGTCTAGGTGAGAAGGTGGTGAGTTCTTCCTTGGTTGCTGAAGAATGTGTGCAGTTCTTTCAACAAATGTTTAGGGTCTCTGAGTTTCCTTTGGAGATTCCTGAGCTGCTTGATAATATGGAATTTGGGAGTACCTTGATTAGTCATGATGCTGATTTGTTGACCAGGAAGGTGACTAGGGATGAGGTGGTCCAGGCTCTTGCTACAATTGGCCTAGAAAATGCTCCTGGTCCTGATGGGTTTACTTCTCATTTCTTTAGGGCTTGTTGGGAGATAGTTGGGGATGATTTTACTGAGGCTGTTTTGAGATTTTTTTTTTTTTTGAAGTGGTCAGCGGGGATTAAAGGGACCCCGACCCTATATTATTGAAACAAAAGATCAATACAAAAGTTCAAAAGGCAACAGCCTAAAGCAAGACCACAAACAAAAACAATCAACAAAATACATCTCAAGGCACACTAGGCCAATGCTTCCTGATTCTAATATCCCCCTTCCTGTCATCCTCCACAATAGAAGCAAGCTCTCCTGGCAAGTCAGCAACATTCAAATGAATCACATCTCCTATCTTCATTTTGGAGAGATAGTCAGCTGCACTATTAACCTCTCGGTAAACATGCTTCACCTTACAACCTATGAAGCACTCCATCTTACTCTTGATTTTGGACCAGAGAGCACGAGCTTTCCAAGGGACCTGACTAGCCTGATCCCCAAGAGCGGACACCACAGCAGCAGAGTCTGAAGCTATGATAATGAACTGAAGACCCATAGACTCAGCCAGCTCCAAGCCTAAGTTAACACCCTGCAACTCATGAAAAAACACACTCTGCACTAGAGTAGGAGTAGCACAGGCAGCAAGAACTATACCTTGAGCATTTCTAATCAAAGCACCATACCCAGCCCTATCCTTACCCATGGCTCCATCAGTACTAACCATGACCCAGCCTTCATCAGGAGCTTTCCATCTGTGCCCCTTGGCCACAAGCCTGACCAAAGCTCTGTTAACATTCAGCACCTCAAGAATTCTCCTATTAGTAGCTGATTCTTCAATCCTAGCCCCCCAACCAGCAACCTTAATCTTCAGCTCAGAGAGAATAACATAAATAACTTCCATTTCAGACATGCTCTTGTGTTGAAAGGCTCTAAAGTTCCTTTCTCTCCAGACATGATACACAAAAGCATTGAGAATCAAGCAGCCCATTCTCTT
Organism: Eschscholzia californica subsp. californica; assembly: GCA_002897215.1. Taxonomy (NCBI): domain Eukaryota; kingdom Viridiplantae; phylum Streptophyta; class Magnoliopsida; order Ranunculales; family Papaveraceae; genus Eschscholzia; species Eschscholzia californica. Next base: position 682,885 of record BEHA01000697.1, read on the forward strand.
TTTCAAAGTATTACCACTAAATTGGGCAATACACCAATCAATAGCCTAGTCCCAAGCAGAGAAAGCAATAGGTTGCAAATCAAGCAATTGCAAAAGATCCCTCCAAATAGAAGTAGAAAACTTACATCCAAACAACAGGTGGAAATCAGATTCATCCTCATGAGAGCAAAGAAAACAAGCCCTCTGCACCTGCATACCCCAAGAAATAAGTTTCAAGTTGGTCTTTAACCCCCTATGCAAAGCTACCCAAGTGATAAAGCAGTGCCTAGAGATAGAAGAAGGAAACCAGACCAATCCCTTCCAAGAAACCTGGCTAGCTTTGTTTCTAAGATGCTCATAAGTCTCCTTAAGAGTGAACTCCCCATACTTACTAACCAACCATACAGCCCTATCTTCTGGGGAAACCCCAATAAGAGGGGAATGCAAGGAGGAGACAACAGGTTCAATCAGAGGGAGCAAATAAGAAGGAAAGTTCCAATTCCCTTCAAGGATGAAATCAGACACTAGGGAACTAAGACTGAAATTAGAAGCAAATCTTAAGTTCTCCACAAAGAACTCATAAAGCAAGCCCTGAGGATGCCAAATGTCCAACCAGAACTTCAGAGTAGTACCACTCCCAAGCTGATGAAATATCATATGCTTAGCCTGCTCCCTGCTCCCTAGAATCCTCCTCCAACACCTAGAACAGTCATTAGGGACCTTCATAACCCAAAAACCCTTATCCTTGATTAGGTTGTTAGTGACCCATCTCACCCAAAGAGTATCTCTGCCACTAACTATATCCCACACATGCCTAAGATTGAGAGCATTATTCAGAGTCTAAACACTTCTAATGCCCAACCCCCCTTCTTCCTGAGGAAGACAAACAATTTGTCTCTTCACAGCTGGAGTCTTATGCCCAAGCTCATCCCCACTCCAAAGAAAATTGAAGAAAAGAGAGTCAAGCTCATTAAGCACCTTTTTAGGGAGCACAAAGACAAAAGTCCAATAGATAATCATGCCACACAACACTGCTTTGATAAGAAGAGACCTCCCAGCAAATGAAAGGTATCTAGCCTTCCAAGATTTGATCCTACCTTGCACCTTCTGAATGAGAGGGGCACAATCAGAATAAGTAAGTCTTGAAGCCACCAAAGGCAAGCCCAAATATCTCACGGGCAGAGCCCCCCATTGAAAACCTAGAATAGTCTGAAATCTCTCCTTCTCCTCAGATGCAATACCAGACCAGTACATGGTACTTTTGGCACAATTTACCCCTAAGCCAGTAGCTTTCTGAAGTCTATGAAGAACACTATGAAGAGCATTAGCATACTCATAATCTCCTTTAAGAAAAACCATTAAATTATCTGCAAAGCACAAATGAATAATCTTAGGATTCTTACACTTGGGGTGGAGATGAAACCTACCCTCAGCCTCCTCCTTCATAATAAGAGCAGAGAACACCTCCATAATAAGCACAAAAAGGTAAGGAGAGATAGGACATCCCTGCCTAAGCCCCTTCTTACCCTTGAAATAGCCATGAGAACCCCCATTCACAACAATAGAATATCTGGCAGAAGAGACACAAACATAAACCCAATTCACAAACTTCTCAGGAAGCTGAAATTTCCTTAAAATCTTGAGCAAGGCTGACCATCTGACAGTATCATAAGCCTTCCTAAGGTCAATTTTAACAGTACATCTTGGGGCCCCTCCCTTGTAGTTGTAATTCCTAACAATCTCATGAGCCATCATAATGTTATCTTGGATAGATCTCCCAGAAATGAAAGCTGATTGGTTCCCACTAACCATATGAAAAATGAACTACCTCAATCTAACTGTCAAAATCTTGGTAATGCATTTATAAATGACATTACAACAAGAGATGGGTCTAAAGTCCTTCATAGAAGAAGCATTCTGCACCTTTGGAATGAGAGAAACCAAGGTAGAATTAACCTCACCAAGAAGCTTCCCAGACCTGAAAAAGCTCTGGATAACAAGCACAAAATCATCCCCAACAATTTTCCAACAATGCTTAAAGAAGAAGGAAGAAAAACCATCTGGTCCTGGAGCCCTATCAGAACCACTAGATGAGAGAGCAAACACAGTTTCATCTCTACTCACCATCCTTACTAACTCCTCACAGTCCTCATAAGCCAATGGATGTTGGAACTGAAAAGAGTCAAGAATACTGTCCTCCTCATCATTAACATCAGCAGTACCCAACAAATTTTCATAATAGGACACACATTCAGCAATCACCTCCTCGGGATCATCCACTATCTCACCATTAGAGTTCTCAAGCTTTCTAATAAGATTCCTTGATCTCCTTTCCTTAATAGTACTATGGAAGAATTTGTTATTATTGTCATCCAAGGTAAGCCACCTAACTCTAGCTTGCTGCTTTAACATAGATGACTCGGCCTTAGCCTTAGAAGCATACTCTTCCACTGCCCTTCTCTCAACCCTTCTAAGCTCAGCATTAAGAGGATCCTCCTGAAGAGCCCCCTGAGCTCTAACCATCTCTGCCTGAGCAGTAGCAACCTGAGAAGGAAAATCTCTAAACTTAGCAGCCTTCCACTGGATAAGACTACTCTTAACAGCCTTGAGTTTAGACAGAAGCCTAAACATAGGATTGCCCTCCACTTTCTGATCCCAAACTTCTTCCACTAATTCCTTAAAACCAGTCTCCTCCACCCAGCAATTAAAGAACTTAAAAGGTCTCCTCCCTTAACTTGCACCTCATCAAGAGAAACTATAGCAGGTGAGTGGTCAGAAGATCTAGGCTCCCCAAAATCCACATTGGAACCAGGAAAGAGCTCAAGCCAATCAATATTAATTAGAACCCTATCAATCTTGGTCCAAATAGCAGCTACACCTTCCTGTCCATTAGACCAAGTAAAATAACAACCAGAAAAGGGACAATAAAAATGGAAAGATACCTGAGAGCACTCCAAAAACTCCTCAAACTGACTAGCCTTGACATCTGCCCCTCCAATCTTATCATCACACCCCATGATAGAATTGAAGTCACCCACGAACATCCAAGGAACCTCAAACTCAGCAGTCAACTCCTTGATATCCTTCCAAAGAATCTTCCTATCAACATCAAGATTGCTAGAGCTTACCAGAAGAGAAGAATCTCTGAATAGCCATAGTAAAATCCCCTCCAATAGCAAAGGTTAAAAACCTAGGGAAAGAGGAGAGAGAAACAGCCAACAAAAACCCTAACCCTATATAATAACCATTTCTCCTTCATTTAACACTAGACTTGAAAACCCTCTCAATCCATCTTTCTCTACTCCTTTCTATTTCTCTCCCATTTCTTCTCTAACCTATCTCTCCCATTTCTTCCCACTCCTTTTCCTAATCATTTCCATTTCTTCTCTAACCTATCTCTCCTATTTCTTCCCACTCCTTCTCCTAATCATTCCCATATCTTCTCCAACCTATCTTTTTCTCTACTATCTTTTCTTTCTCAAACCCTAAAATCATCTCCTTCTTCTTTCTCTAGCCTCCATCACCTCTTCTACCCAATTTCTTTCTCTTCTAATATTTCTAGATTTACTTTCTAATTCTATCCAATTTTCTTCTCTAATTTCTTTTCTACAACCATTCCTTTCTAATTTCTTTTCTAAACCTCTCTACTTTCACTTACTCTCAAAGTGTTATTAATTGGATTTGGAGCATACTTTGGATCATACTTGGGAACAATTGGAGCAAGGATTTGGGTGATTTCTTTTCTTTGTCTTATTTCCATGTATTTTGTTTTATCATGTATATGTCTCTAAATTTAATGAGTAACTAATCTTGTATTTAGGTTTGTAGAGGAAACCCATGCTTGGGTTTATTTTGAGATATGTTATTAATTAGTAAATCCTTCTATTGAGCTTCAATGTTTATTAGTTGTCATTTCATATTGATTCTATGATCTTTTCATCATTCATGCATCATAATTAGATATTTCATGTTTTTATTAAGTTATTAGATGAGATATGCTTTTTAGATAATGAATGATAGTTTAAGAATTTAGTTTTATATGATAGTCAATCAAATATATATGAATTTGAATTGTGTTATTAAAGAATATCTTCCGAAATTTAAATAGTTTATTACGTTAGATTCTGAGTTATACATGAAAAAAGGGATTTGTTAATGAAATGCATGTTTTAGATGGTCCATTTATGTGGTGGAATCAAGAACCCTAGATGTCTTTCCCACCTTGATTTCATTCTTATTAGTCTACGAGGGTATAACCCGTGCCCATAAGGCACGGACAGTATTTTCAAATGCGTTAAGTGAGGTGCACTTTAACGTAGAACATTTAGACATCACATCAGAGAAATCGATTTTAGTTTAACACAAAAATGAGCTAAACATTCAAAATAAATTAAAATAACATATGCCAAAAAATAATTAAATCAATTCCTTAACCTTCTTACTGCGTGGAACACCTGACCCTATTGACACCAACATGCTATCTTCATCATCTTTTTTTATCAATGAAAAAGTGGGTCTTATCAAGCTTCACAACTTCCCCAGGGTTGGTCTTCATGAGCAAATGTCTGCCGTCAAAATGTGGCAACACAAACTGAAACCTGCATAAGGCTTCAATCTGAATCACCGTGTGCTCGACAAATAGGCCTTCAATCTGAGTTAACGCTGTGAAGAAAGGAAAAAACTAATACATCATATCAACTTTACACATTAATACATCAAATATAAGAAAAGTTATTCGCTTACAATATGGCCTCTATGGTACAATTACACATGTTCCTGAATAAGAGGGGTCTTCAAGACGAATTATCTCATGCCTTCTAGTTATAAATGAAGGTCAATCAATTCTTTCATCAAATTCTGTATTGCAATATGTGTTTTCCTTAGCGATTCTCTTAATGTGGGAAGTTGTGGTTTAATGAGTATTCCCTAATATGGTTAGGGACTTTGAGACATTGGCAAATAAGGAGGCAATAGATATGAGTTCATTACGCATTCCAACATGAGTTCCGAGTTTACATAATCTTTGGCATTGTTATGATAGAGAGGGAGAGAGAGAGAACCTCTTCACGTTCGACTGTGTGACCAAGTGGCATGATGATTTGGCTTCCAGAGAATCAATTAGACCTCAATCCTCTGAAGGCATGAGACCTAGCTTTTAGTGATGCAGTTGTATAGGAATCAAAGTTGTTAATCTGCTCACTCAGATTAATTCTCCCTCACGAACCTAACCAGCAATGCAAGATGAACATTCTAGCAGTAGGGAAAACTATAACATATTAGTTGGAGCATAAAATATTTGCCAGAATCTGTCCAAGTCGATAGACAACATACCTAAATTACCAAAAAGAACATTCTATATAATTTAGTGTCTTTTAGTACTTCAACCATTGTGATGTAATAATGAAGAGCCAAATAAACATTTGAAGACCACAATAGGGCTAACGATTTAGCAAACATTTAAACACTGCAAGTTAAAAAATACCTGAGATGTCTCAAAGTATTTACAAAGAGATGAATCAAGCAAAAGCCTTACCAATCAACAATTATAGTTGCGTAGGGTTATGCATCTCCATTACCACCATTGATGTTGGGTTGATTATAACCATTAATACCATTCCTCGTCATATTTGATAGATGGTTATGCTAATGTCCATCGGTCTCAAATCCACCAGCACCACCACCAGTACTACCAGCGCCATTTCAGAATCCTTTTGATGGACAAACATTTTTGATCGGAGAATGAGCATTTGATTAGACTCTAATAACTCATTTACAAACCCATTAGGTTAAATCTATCTTCACGCACCACCTCGTTTACAAATTTCTCCATTACCATCTATTTCCAATAAGTTTAATTTTTTAGGTTAAATCGATTTGCCAAAAACTCAATCAAGACCTTAAACTCAAACAAATCTAAACCTAAATTAAAACCTCAAACTCAAACAAACTAAAACCCTATTGTGACTATGAGTGAGAGAGAGGCATAATACCTGTGCGGCAGATAAGAGAGGGAGGGACAAAGAGCGACAGAGATGGAGCGTGAGAAAGTGTCAGGTCTAAATCAAAACCTGCAGCAATTCAATGGCGAGAAAAGATTTTAGATCAGGAAAAGTCGCATTGACATTATTAGAATAAGCATTTCCATAGCGTCATTTCTCAACTGAACAACATTAAACAACTAGAAACGAAACCTTCATAATTAATTTGCGGAAATGTGGGCTTACAAAATTTACATAGTAACTCGCATCAAGTTAGCTTCGCAAATGCTGGGTATATGCAAATGATATAAGAAACCCGCTCACATAGTTGAGATACTCCGTGCTTCTCTTGAAACCAACGAATTTGCCAAGACAAACGATCCTACACAAAGATCCATATGTTCAAGCTGAAAAGAAATAGAAAAACAATGGTATTTGCTAATACATATAAGAAAAGACTTACCCGACCACTGTTGTAAGTATCAATCTAAGCATATCTTCTAGGAAATGTTGAAGTCCACCGCCAAAATGGTCAAATACGTAATGATCATCTACATGGAAATTTAACAAAATCTAGTGAGAAAGGATAAATCAAATAAATCAGTAGGTTAACAATAAAATTCGTAAACCCAAGAAACAAAATTGGGATTTATAGAGATTTTGCGCATATGAATTTATCTAATAAGAAAACAACTCTAAACGAACCTTACCTTTTTACCCGAGTGCAAAGAAGCAACAACAACATAAAGCGTATTGCACATATATGTATCCACTCTGAAGGGTAAATAAATTTTAGTCAGTCAGTCTCACATTATCATTTTGCAAGAATTGCAAGCTAACCTGAAACATAGAATCCAGAGTTCGTGAATCAAATACCATTAGGGTGTTTAACTATTATAGTAGCCCGGAATGTATGCATTTTTAATCATCAAACCCTAAAATTCCCCTAAATTAATTTTTGTCTTTCTCTCTCAAACCACTTCAGCTGAACAGAGACAGTTGTGTGTGTGAGATGAAGACGAACATAGAGAGAGAGAGAGAGAGAGAGAGTTACCTGATGGTGCAAAGAGAAGGAAGAGAAAGAAGATGAGCCGAAAAGAATTACGTACATATCTCCAAATCACATAACGATGTCAATTTCTAAAGCACGGAAAGGTACAAAGGTTACGACGGTTAAGTACATCACAAAAAATAATAAAAGTCAAAACTATATAAAATCAGGCATAACCTGGTACAAACATGTTTTGTTTCATCGTCTATTTGAAACACATTAGCATGACCTATCGGATTTCTTCTCTATATTTAACATACGATTTTAGTTAAGGTAAGATGTTAGTTAGCATAATACGTTTGCTAAACAAATTTATGAATCTGGAAAATTTAACATATAAAGACTGATATGAAGTAATGATATAATTCAAGAAAGGAAGTAATTTAAGAAATTTGATTCATACATTTCTTCAAACACCTTAACTACAGGAAGGTCACAGAGACTCCCTATAAATAAATCCCAGACTAATTATTCGTGCTTTCCTATAAATAAAACAGAGAGACAGAGACTCACGAAGTTTGGTCATTTCCTAAATCCAAATCATTAACCTACTTGTTATTCATAAAGGAGGATGTCATTGTTGCTTCAACCTTGATTAAGATGGATCGAAATCCGAGTCTTACTAATTCGAGTCACTTGACTTCCTTCTATGGATCGAAATGAGTTAAACCCACTAAAGATTAAGATGTAACCACTAAAGATTACTAATAAGGAACCACATATTTAACCCAAACAAAACTATCATCAAATCTCATGTTTAACACAAACATAACTATTATCAAATCTCATATTTAACCAAAACAAAACTATCATCAAATCCAATATTTTAACATCAAAACTAACTCAAATATTCTCAACCATTATCAAAAAATGATTAACTAAACCCAGCAAGTTTACTAACCTAAAATTGTTTGGGTTAGTTGTACTGATTTTCAAACCCAGCAAGTTTAACCTAAAATTGATCATCAAAAGTTATCAAAACTAACCCAAACATTGTCAAAAGTTATCAAAACTAACACAACAAATTTAATCTCAAAACTTTCTATAAAGAGGACTATTAAGAAGAAAGTACCTGCTACCCTTAAAACCCTACATCCAGAGATAGAAAATAGAGATTGTGAATGAGAGAGAGGGAGAAAGAGAGAGGGAGAGAGAGAGAGATCCCCGCATGAAAAATGGAGAGAGATTGATGTGATATGAGCAGAAGATGAGAGAGGCGGAAGGAGATGAGCCTGGAAAGAAATGTGCGATGGAAGGAGATGAGCGGGAAAGAGTGTTAGAATTAGAAATAAAAAAAATAAATCCCAACCTTTTGAAATTGGGCATCTTTAGGAGATGCTCTTTCTTATGATCTCAGCCATTGATGATTTTCCATCAAATGTAGACCATCCGATTTTGAAAAATTAAACCTCAAATACATCTTCCACCACTTGATATAAACTTTCAGAAGAGATCTTGACCGTTGGGAGGAGGGGAAAAGATACCCTCCTCCCTTTTTTTTGTAATAATGAGCGGGAAAAAAGGGTCCGGCCCTAACAAGCAACAAGCTAAGCAAGCTTAGCAGAACAAAAAGCTATCCAAAAAATACATCAAAACATTATGTCCAACATTTCCTGAGTCTAATTCTTCCTTTGGCATCATCATGCAAGATCTTGCTCAAATCAGGTGGAATGTCCTTTAGGTTCATGATAATCTCATTTCTCGGCCTTAGTTTTGCAAGGAAGTCAGCTGCTTGATTGACTTCACGCACCACATGCTTGACTTTACAATGTTGGAAACCTGCCCATAATCTTTTAATACTAGCCCACACCCTCCAAGCAGGCCAAGGAGGTAATCTTGAAAAATCCGAGAGAAGGCAATATGAAGCCATAGAGTCAGTCGCAATAATAACATTTGGAGCTAGAAGCTGGCGTGCTAGTTTAAGCCCCAACTCCACACCCTGAAGTTCATGAATCAGAATAGAAGCACAATTAGCCGAGCCAGCCCCCATAGCCTGAACCTTCCCCTCAACATTTCTAAGAACAACTCCATACCCAGCAGACTGGTTATCAAGAGAACCGTCTGAATTCAGCAGCAAGTATCCTATATCAGGGGGCTCCCACTTGAAACCTTTGATTTTAGGTCTGGAAAGGGTGCTAAGGTTCCATCTGTCAGCAGTAGTCCAATTATGTATGTTGTCTTCAGTCCTACCTAGCCAAGCAGCAACTGTGATGCGAATTTCCTCATCAATGAGCTTTAAAATGCCCCCAGCTGTGTTACTCCTTTGTCTAAACATTCTATGATTTCTTTCCTCCCATATGTGGTAGATAAAACTATTAAAAGTGAGGCGACCCAACTTAGCTAGAAGGGAAATCCCTTTGAAATGTTCACAACACCAATCAATCTCCTGTTCAATAGAAGGGAAACACTACCTGTGGAACCCAAGCTTGCTGAGCAAAGAAGTCCACACACCCTGAGAGAAAACACAACCAAACAACAAATGCAAGGTATTTTCCACTCCATTATCACATAGCACACAGCAATCAGAGACATTTAAGCCCCACTGCCTCAATTTATCCTTTGTGTCGAGACCATTGTGGAAGACAAGCCAGCTGATGAAGCAATGCCTAGGGATGCAGTTAGTAAACCACAACAGATGCTTCCAAGGAACCTCCTGACTTTTTGGCCTAATTGCTTCATAAGTGTTCTTGAGAGAGTAATCACCTTGTGTATTGACCTTCCAAACTTTCCTATCTTCATTGAAATTATCAATGGGAACCTCAATGAGAGTATCAAAGACCCCTTTCAGAACATGCCTTAGGCTTTCAGGAACACACCATTCCCCCCTCATGAATAAAAGCAGCAACCTTGGTCTTAAGATGTAACCCAGAACAGTACCTGTCCATATCATCATAAAGATTAAGCAAAATCCCCTCTGGATGCCAGGCATCAGTCCAGAAGTAAGTGTTTTCTCCATTGCCAATAAGGTTGAAGATTAAATCATGAGCCAGGGGCCTACAAGCCAGAACCTTCCTCCAGCACCAGGAACAATCATGAGGAGCATTCATTTGCCAAAAGTCTTGGCCCCTGATCAGATTTTTGCTGACCCATCTCACCCAAAGGGTGTCCTTGCTGATAGAAATGTCCCAAACATGTCTCAAGTTGAAAGCCCAGTTTAGAGTTTCAATGTCTCTAATACCAAGGCCCCCTTCAGACCTGGGGAGGCAGCCCAAGCTCCATTTGACCTTGGCCTTTTTGTGTTTTAGCTCAATACCAGACCAAAGAAACCTGCTCATAATGCTATTGATCTCCTTGTAGACCCTCTTAGGGAGCACAAACACAGAGAGCCAATATAAGACCATACTATTCAAAACAACATTAATAAGCAGCATCCTACCAGCAAAGGTGAGCAACCTAGCCTTCCATGTGTGTACTCTGTTTTGAATCTTTTGAATAAGAGGAAGGCAATCAGCATAGGAGAGCCTAGAAGACAACAGGGGAAGCCCAAGATATCTGATGGGCAAATCTCTCCTTTGAAAACCCAAAATCTGAACAATATCCTCAATAGCATTGTCACTGAAACAAGCAAAGAAAATAGAAATTTTTCCACTATTAACAGCCAAACCAGTGCAAGCATAGAATTCATCTAAAACCTTCTTAAGAGAGAGAGCAGACTCACTATCACCTCTCATGAATACCATTAGGTCATCAACAAAACAGAGATGGGTGACTATTGGGTTCTTGCATTTAGGGTGCAGATGGAAAGAGCCCACTTGATGTTCCTTTTGCAAAAGGACTGCAAAAACCTCCATGACCATGACCATGACAAAGAGGTAAGGAGACAGGGGGCAACCTTGTCTCAAGCCTCTTTTCCCTTCAAAATAGCCATTAACACCCCCATTAACCACCACATAGAACTTTGGGGTAGTAATACAAGCCTCAATCCATTTGATGAAGATTGGGAGCAACCCAAAATTTGCCAAGATTTTCAAAAGGGCAGACCATCTAATAGTATCATAGGCCTTTTTGAGGTCAATCTTGACAGAGCACCTAATAAGGCCATTCTTTCTCCCATAGGTTCTGACCAGCTCATGGGCCAACATAATGCTGTCTTGAATGGATCTGCCAGAGATAAAGGCAGATTGAGTCTCACCCACTAAATCTCTACTAACCTTCGCCTAATAGTGAGGATCTTTGTATTGGTCTTATAGATGACATTACAGCAAGCAATTGGTCTAAAATCACCCATGGAATTCACATTAGGAACCTTAGGAACTAAAGTAAGAAGGGTAGAATTTACCACACCCAAAAGCTTCCCAATCTTGAAAAAAGTCAGCACAGCTCTGGTGAAGTCATCTCCCACTATATGCCAGCACTTCTTGAAAGAAAGAAGAAAAACCATCAGGCCCAGAGGCTTTGTCCGACCAAATGGTGGAAAGAGCAAAGACCACCTCATCCCTTGAGACAGGAGCAACTAAGGGAAGCACTCCACCGCTAGGAAGGGTCCCTTCAAAATCAAAGGAAGCAAGGATTCTGTCCTCCTCATCCCCAGCTTCAGTAGTGCCAAAGAAGGAGTGATAAAAAAACCCCACACTTAATCTATAACATCTTGCTGGTCCTCAAGAACCACCCCAGCAGCATTAGTAATTTTATGAATGCTATTCCTAGCCCTTCTTTCTTTAATAGTGCCATGGAAGAACTTAGTGTTAGTATCATCAGCAGCCAGCCATTGGATTCTAGCTTTTTGTCTAAGCATTGATGCCTCAGACCTAGCTAAATGAGTATAGTGATTCAAGACCTCTCTTTCCTGCTGCCTGAGATTCACATCATGAGGATTATCATGGAGCTCATTTTGCACCTCCTCCACAACCTTCCTAGCAAGAACAACCTTCTCAGAGAAGTGTTGAAATCTTGCCACTTTCCACTGAATTAGTCTAGCTTTAACCCTCTTAAGTTTAGTAATAAGTTGGAACATAGGGGTGCCTTGCACAGGAGCAGCCCATTCCTTCTTAACCAAATCTAAAAACCCAGGTTCATCACACCAGGCATTAAAGAACTTGAAAGGTCTCCTCCCAATGTGAGCCACCTCAAAGAGGGAAAAAATTGCAGGGGAATGATCAGAAACTCCAGGGGGTAAGAAGCTCACTTTGGAGTCAGGGAAGATGTCTAACCATTGCACATTAATGATAACTCTATCAAGTTTAGAGAAGAAACAAGCTTCACCTTCTTGATTGTTGTTCCAAGTATAAAAGTAGCCAATGAATGGGCAATCCAACAGCTCAGCCTCCTGCACACAATTAGAAAAATCAATTAAATGGCTGGGTCTCACATGCCTATCATCATAGGTAATAACATTTACTGCTATTAGTTGGTCAGAAATGAATAGTAGCCTCACATTCAAAACATTAGGGTCCCAAGCTAACCAAATTCTGCCCCCAGCACAAGCTGAATCATTATCAAGAAAATGCAAGAATGGATTAATAGCCCTCTGAACAGAGGCTTTATTCACTAAAGAGACCTTTGTCTCCACCATACCAAACAAACTTAACTTATGTACTCTCATGAGACTTTTCACCTCACTTATTTTTGAGGGGCCATTCAAGCCCCTCATGTTCCAGCATCACCAATTAACCATTTAAACCAATGAGGGTGGTTTAAGTTTCCTTCCCTTCAGCCCCCCAGGCTCCTTTGCTAAAGCACCCTCCTTATTAGAGAAAAGAGCAATAACATTTGCTACTCCCTCATTTGTGCTCTCCTTCCTGGTCACAACTTCATCTCTTTCAACCATGCCCTCCTCATACTGAGACCCATATGGGGCCAGGCCCCCACCTTCAATGCCATCCATGGCTACTTCCTCCTCACCAGAAGCCCCTTCTTCTGAAAGACAAACCCTCTTGGAAGCCTTCCCCTCAGCTTGATCTTCAAGAGGTGTAGCACCCGAGAGTTGCCTCCCAACTGAGTAGGTTTTGTTTTTCCTCTTAACCACAGGAATCCACTCCCCTTCTAGAGTGACTAAATCAGCTTGTGTACTGCTAGAGCCCTTGGTATCCCTGATGACAGTGTTAACTTCCTGCATCTCATTAAGAATTGAGAATTTGGAACCATGATCAAGAGATTTACCATTTGGCTTGGAAGCCAACCGCTTACCCATAGTAGCAGTGTACCCAGAAGCATAGCCCACTGGCTTCTTAATGTTAGGCTGCAAATTCTCCTTGGCATTATATCGAACAGGCTGAGGACCATTATTTGTAACACTCCTGGAAGCTTTCATATGGTTAGTGTTCATACCTCCTCTAGCCTGGTGCCTAGTTTCATTTGTCTGCACCTTCTCCTCTGCAGTCTTAGAGACATAGGGACATCTACCCCCTGAATGACCAATTCCCCGCAGACAACACAGAGTAGAGGGCGCCAAGCATACTCCACAACAATATGACATACACGAGAGTCATCCCCCACAATGGCTACCTCTGATGGGAACTTACAATCTCTCCCAATCTCAATACACACACGAGCATAACCCATTCGAGATTTTGACTCAGTGGGTTGATCAAGCATAATTGGCTTACCTAAGGTGCTAGCAATACGAGCCAAACCCTTTGGGTTCCATAACAATAAAGGGACCTTCCTGAAACAAACCCAAACAGGAACAGTATCAAGATTTTGAATCTCTTCCTCAAGGAAGGGAGCCCAGGGTCTAGTAACAAAGAGATGGTCGAGGATGAACAAAGGTTCATGCTCAAGAGTTCTCTGACGATCTTCCTCCAAGCTGAACCTCATGATGTAAGCAGCATCACCATGAACAGTCAGCTTCAACTATCCTTTTAGTTGCCAAGCCTTCAATAAAGCTTTATAAACCAGCTGAAAAGGAAGGCGACGTCCAACAAAGGAACCCACAAGCCAGGATTCACACTCCCTCAATTCATTAGTAAAATCTGAAGAACAAAAGGTCGCCACTGGTTCACCATTAACAATGGTGGGTGCCGTGTATTCCAGAGGAGTTCGAGTAGTAGTCTTCTTTTTAAGAACACAGAGAAGCCCAATTTGTTTTAAGAGATGAGCTGGGATGAGCAGGAGGTTCATTCCCATCTAATTTCGCCTCTCCTGGATTCTTCTGTTCTGAGGAAGATCCACCTCCATTCAGAGATGAACCTCCATCGCCAGAAGTGGGAGGACGAACATTCGCCTCCCTTGTTACCAGCATACCACCACGAAGGGAGCAACACTGATTACAAGGAAGACTATCAAACTGATGAACGGAATTCCTACTAGTAACCCAAGAAAATTGGAGAAGATGACAGGCGGCGCCGGAAAGTGAAAAGAAAACCTAAAAAATCGCCCAACCCGAGAGCTTCTCCCTCACCTCATTGCCGTTAAATTTAATTTACAGTTTGGTTCAGTTTACCCTCCTCCCTTATTATATAGATTAGTATTGTTTTCTTTTTAAATAGTTTTCAAAATCAAATCAAATTTTCGAAAGGGTTTTTAATTTAAGATTTAGGTGAAATTGCTTGTCCCTTGGAACGATACTCGGAATTATTAAAAGTACTTTAACTTGATCCCTACACTTGGGGAATATACCTATTTTAGGCCTATCACTGGGCATGAAAGATCACAGACACAGCCTGCAGCAAACATAAAACTACATCAACCACTCTATCACCCAAGGTAATAAGAGTTCGAGGGGCACAAAATATTACCTGGGCGCCGCCGATGGCCTCGCGCCTCATCGCCTCCTCAACACCCAACTCACCAAGGAAGTCGACATCACCATCCAAGTAGTAGAGATAACACAATCCTTGCACAAAAGAAGGGTCTTGGAACACTGATGCACCCTCGGGCACGCTCAACCGAAGGGGTCGGCTTGACCGAGGTAGTCGAAGGTCCGACTGGCCGAGATGGAGCAGACTGAAGCTTCATTTTCTTCGCGCCCTTACGGCAAGTTCTTTTGCCGATGGTGGAAGAATGCTCCGTGGATGCATATCGTCAGCTAAACAAGTCAAACAGAAAAAGGAACTGAAACATAATGCAACTATAACTCGTTAGTTTAAGCAAATGATGTACCTATCGGAACGATAGAAAGAGGGCGAGTGATACGTTGGTGTCGAAGGTTCGTCGGACAAAGAAGAGTCTTCTAATCTCTCCTCTCGACCTCTAACCAAGTGAAAGCCTCAAGTCTAGACTTGGCTTCCTCGAAAGTCAGACCGTGGCGGTTGCCTTTCTTCACACCTAAGCAGAAGATATTCAGGTGACAAAACTTCTTACTTTACAAAAATCAAACAAACAACACATGCATAACTCACTAGGGCGACGCCAGCCAAGCGGAAAGTTCTGCTTAGCACTACTACCAAACATGCCGCAAACGAAGAAGTATCGACGTTGCCAATCCCTGTCGCATTTGGTCAAATTGAGGATGAGGTGGACCATATTGTTGCGAATCTTCAGTTGATACCGACCAAAGTCTTGGTGATTCTCTTTCAGATAATAATACGCGCAAACGTCGACCTCGTCTACATCTTGTTTCTCCTTTTTCGCTAAGACGTCTAGAGCCAACAACAACCTCCAAGTGTTTGGCATGAGCCGAGAGGGGGCCATCTTGCACCGAGACAACACTGCGCAAACTAGGGGAGGCCCGGGATACCTAAGGCCTGAACGGAAGCAACGCTCGTAGATGGCCGTCCAACCTAGGGGACTGCCCCAGCTAACGAGCTCGCTAGGACGAGCCGCCCTAATGTCGACCTCGGGTGGAATATCGTACTTATGTCGCAACTTACTCACATATTCTTCATCAAGTATCGAAAAACAACGCTCCTCTAGCGTATCCTTTAACCTCGACATTATGAGAGTCTGAGGCACTCTCGTCGTTATCATCAGTAAGACACATGCTTGGATCCTCCATCCTACAATTCATCGACGGAAAAGGGTGAACAATTGTTTCCCACCTAATGTCGAGGCCTACAAACTTCTGTCTGGAACAAATCCAACAAATATTTGCACATATGACTCATGGGCGGTTTGGAGGAATTGTCCTTGGAGAAATTCCTTCCAAACTGCCTTTGGGCAATTTGAAGGGAATCCCCTCCAAACTGTCTAGGGGCAATTTGGAGGCATTTCATTCCAAAATGCCCCGCCTTTACCTTCACATCACTCAATTCTCTAATTTTTCTTTAACAACAGTGTCTTGGTCTGTCCGACATTCGTATAGAATACTTCAGTTGATCGATTAATTTTAGACCCACAAAAGATATTTTGACATTTCATATATACATATAATGGTGACGAACTACCAAGATCTTTAGGCCGACATAGTAACGGTTGAACTTAGCCGAACTATGACTCCAGTACGACACTGGACTTGGACGCTCCCTCGACGCTACCAACATACTCTCTAAGTAAGCAACCCATTAACTTAGAGAGTTGGGGACAAATTGTAGGGGTAAAAAACTGTACTAGGCCCACTTCGCCTAAATGTCGCCTAGACCCCGCCTACTTCAAATAAATATCACTTGGATCCAACCCACTCGCCTGCTAGTTGGACACTCTCCAACGTGGAATTCGACCCACTAGAGGTCCAGATGGCTCTAAGCCCTTGTGAACGTCCATCTAGACGAACAATAACCCATCAAAAGTAATAATGCTCCAAGTACCCCTTGGTCGCTCTCAACCGAGCCTGCGGGTTGTCGATTCAACCTAAACTCAGAAGATCTCGCCACGTGCCACTTGACTAGGTCAGTCGAAGACCCCACATCACCTCAAATATCTCGAAGTCGTCTATGAGACTCCACGAGTACTTCGGATTGGATAGACTCCACGAGTCCATCAGTCGCCTATAAATAGAAGGAGACTCATACTCCGAAGATCATGGAATACCAGCTAGAAACCTACTGAATATTATTCTCTCTCCCATTTATTATCTTCTACTCAGTACTCTAGACCACGATAACCTACCTTCGAATTCCAGTAGACTTGAAGGATAATATTCTAGCGGATCACTCTAGACGATGATATCTATCTTCAAGCTCCATCACTCCGGAAGTTATTCTAAAGTCTCTGTTACGTCCCACTTCTCCATTACCCAGAATCTCCAATGGAGACGACCTCTCGACCTGCTCAAGGAGACCAATCCGATCAACTATCCTGTAGAGTTGAAGCTCCGGCCACTCTACGAGTCGAGCCACCCTCCGACGATACAACACAATGACACCCTCAGCATTCCACCAGTTTATATTTATCTTATTTATAGTTTACTGACTTGACCGTCGGAGCGCCCTTGGCAAGACACCATCCCGGTTGCCCCAAGACTTCACGAGTTTACTCGTTTTTGTTAGGTCCAACCAGAGCTTCATCCATCTCGAGGTCTAGAGCCTAAGTTGTCGGTGGCCCACCAATCGACCTTCTGTTAATTGTGTGATTTTCAACCGTCCACAAGGACAGGAAGATAATTCAGATATGAAATGGTCTAGTTCACTTGTTTAAGTGTCACAGACTAACTTAGATCAAAACGAAAAAGGACAAAGATAAATGGGGGGTTTTGAAATGAATAAGCAATAAACAAAAAAACAAGTAAGACTAAATTAAATAAGGGATATTTAGTGTTTGGATAAAAGAAAAGTACCGGCATTAGGATTTGGGTCAAGAGTTTGTCCATTATAGGGTTTGGGTCACAGACTAACCGTTGACCCAATTGACTAAAGACAGTAGTTAACAACCGTTAGTCTGTGACCCAAATACTAATGCCGGTACGTTACGTTGACCCTAACATCAAATATCTCAGAAGTACATTGTAATGTCAAAATAAAAGCATATTGATCGATCTAGCCGAACTATAATATATTTCAAAACCATAAATGTTCATTGGATTCAATATGTCGATCGTAGAGGTAACATGCTTTATCCTACACTTAATGCGCGCCCTCAAATAGTTGCGTCTTTTCGATGCGAAAATTGTTGTACCAGCGAGTCGCAATATGAAAAAAAATTCCCTACAAATTTTCTAGACCTCATGAAGGTCTGCGAACAGATCTAGATCTGGTTCGGAGAGGTTTTTTAAAAAAAATTAGAAAGAGGAGAGATAAAAAAAAAATTATTTTTTTAATATTTGAAGGTCACCGGCCGAAAAATTGGTCGGTCGACGACTTTCACTGGTGAAGACGATGAGGTGACGAGAATGTGAGGTAGTAGAGAGATAATGAGATGGGGGAGAGAGAAATGATGACTGGTTAACGGAGTTATAACGATAACCGAAAAAGGGGGTCATCTAGGTATTTTTGATTAAGTAGGGGGCTAGGCATAGGGGTGGGAATTGGTGAAGGATATATTCCCTCGGTCTGAAGGAATGGTATCCTTCTAAGGGATGTCCTTTGATCAAGATGACAATGCGTACGATTTGGCGAATAGGATCATAATGACCTTATTTGGAAGATCATTAGTCCGGTCGAATTAGGGGTCGTAATGCTTAGCTAGAAGCCAACTACGATCGTCGGATAACTTCGGAAATCCGCGGCTAACATAGACCGGATCCTACAAGGGTTACACATAAGAGTGATGGTTTGAACGGAAAGATATTGACTAGATATAAAGTGGCAAATAAATGGATTGGATCCATTATTTAAGGCCAAAAAGAATTCGGAAGAGTCCAGACAAGTGTACATAACCCCGGGCTAAAAAGGGAGCCCGGGGGTGCCCATAAAGGGGTCGTCCATGTGATGGCCGACCTTAGGAAGGGGCCGGTCAGCACATGGCCGGTTAGACCCCTTGTGTGGGCCGGCCATAAAGCCTATAGAGGCTTATATTGGCCGGCCACACATAAACCCTTTTAGGGTTTCATACGGGACACAAAAAGATATGTCTTGAAGGAGATACTTTAGGAATCCTAGTTTGGGTCAAATACCTTCTCTATGGTCCCTATAAATAGACCTCCTTAAGACATAATTATGGACGAAAATCAAGAGACGATTCAAGAGAGCTTTAGAGAGAACAAAACGCAGCCGTGATACAGGTTTTAGGTCGAAGAAAGAGAGATATTCTCAACCAATTGCTAGATCTTGCTCTCTTCATCACACCAAAATACTACTCTTCCATACTTACCCACACACACTCTCTCTCTATATATATATATATAAATGTTGTTCTACACTACTGTTCTTTTGCGATTGATACCGTTGAGAATGGACACTCATGATAACTACGTTATTGGGTTTTGTTGTTGGAGTACTCATGATAAGTGAAGAAGACAAACTAAGTACGGGAAGAAAACTGTTTTGATCAATTTGTTTGCTTGATTAAATTTGGAAAAACATTTACATTTTGATCAATTTTGTTAACAGATTTGTTCTTTTGATATATTATATACAAATCTTGATATTATATTCATGTTTGTTATCATTTGAATTTTGTGATGGATTATGCTCTTTTGTTATCTATTTCTTAGAACAGGATTTGAAAACTCTAGTCTAGGAATTGAAACATGAACTTTTTTCGGCTTAGTAATCATAAACTATATTTGCCGTGTTAAATTTACATACTTGAAGATCAAACAAAGGAAACAGGTGATAATAGAGTAACAACTAGCTTGGTTGCAATGAAAAAATTTGAAACAAATGAAGAAGAAAGAAGGATTGAGTTGTGAAACAGAAGTAAAATAAGGTGGCAAAGGAAACCGGTGAGTTCGGCCCTAGTGTACAATTACAGGTCCCTCTCACTAACGTTGTTAACATTCCACAACTCAAACACCTTGATTAACACCTAATGTCTTTCACCCCTTAGAGAAAACAATTGGCTTGTGTACAAGTCACTATGGTGGGGAGTAATGAGGACGGGTATTGTATCACTGATTGATAAATAATATGGGAAACAACTAGAAAAGGAAGAAGTTAGTAGGATGGGGTTGGTAACTGGTTACTGGTTAGTCAGTCCTATTCAATTAGGTTCCGATCTTTAGGGTGCCCCACGCATGTCCTGAGTAAAAAGGAGTACATATGTGTGGAGTCCCATCTAAGACCATCTCCAATGCAAAACTCAAAAAAATCCCAATTCATCCTATTTGTCAAGTTCCAATTGAGATTCTCACTCCTAGGTGTCGAAAATAGAGATCCTCAATTTTTGTATGTCTCCAATGCAACACTCTAAACTCTTTTATTTTATTTTTTTGCATTAGTGAGCAGGGTTTAATGGGCCCAGACCCTAACAAAAAGACAAGCAAAAAGCCACAAGCAAACTAAAAGAGAAACTATACAATTAATCCCAAAATTTCCTTAATCTAACTTTACCCCTACTATCATCACTAATGATCAAACTCAGGTCAGGAGGCAAATTGGTCGGATCAAGCACCATTTCACCCACAGGCTTCATTTTTGACAGAAAGTCTGCAGCCTGGTTGACCTCCCGAAAAACATGCTTTACCTTGCAAAGAGTAAAGGAGCCCCACAACACTTTAATAGACATCCAGACTAGCCAAGCATTCCAGGGAGGAAGCTTATCAAAGTTGGACAGCAGCAGGTAGACAGCCATTGAGTCTGTTGCAATCAAAACTTGCTTACAGTGATGGGCTTGAGCCATTCTCAGACCAAACTCAACCCCTTGGAGCTCATGGGTGAGCACAGAAATAGGAGAGCAAGAGCCAGCCCCAAGGCCTATCACAGACCCAATTTCATCCCTAAGCATAGCACCATAGCCAGCAGCCCTGTTGTCAAGAGATCCATCTAAACTCACCAAGACCCAGCCACTAGGAGGAGGATCCCACTTACAACCCCTAAACCTTGGCCTAGATAATGTCACATTGAGGTTCCAATTTGAGGCAAGGGAGGAATTCTAAGCATTATCCTCCAATCTACCCTTCCAGGCAGCCATTATGATTTTAACTTCATCCACAATAATAAAGAAAACCTCAACTACAGTCCTGGTCCTCTCCCTAAAGATTCTGCCATTCCTTTCCTGCCAGACATGGTAAAAGAAGCTGTTCATCACCAATCTTCCCAAGACAGCAGATAGGGAGGCACCACTGAAATGGTTAGCACACCAATCAATCTCAGCATCAACAGATTGCAAGCACTGTCTACTGAACCCCAAAGCAGCTAATAATTTCAACCAAAGCTCTCGAGCAAACCTGCATTCAAAGAAGAGGTGGAATTCTGTCTCAATACTCTCCCCACAGATACCACAGTTAACCCCCACATTCATACCCCAAGACTGAAGTCTCTCCCTGGTCTTAAGACCATTATTCAAGACCAACCAAGTGGTGAAGCAATGCCTAGGAATGCACTTGAGGGACCATAGCAGCTTCTTCCAATTCACTTCATGACTCCTTGGCCTGAGAGCATCATAGGTATCTTTGAGAGAGTAAAACCCCTTAGAATTCACTCTCCAAACTACCTTATCACTAACAGCAACCTGCAGCTGAACCTCATGGAGCCTGGAAAACACAGTAGGGAGTTCAAAAAACAAGTGGTCAGGAACCTGCCACATTCCTTCTCTAATAAAATCAGAGACCTTGATATTGATATGCAGATAGGAGCTGTATCTGAAATGAGGCTCAAACAGCCCAATAAGAGGACCTAAGGGGTGCCAAGGGTCAGTCCAGAAAGATGTACTAGCACCATCACCCACAATATGGAATATAAACTGCTGAGCACAGCCTCTATTCTCCAAAATTTTCCTCCAGCACCAAGAGCAGTCTTTAGGAGCTTCCATGAGCCAAAAGTTTTGAGCTTTAACCAAGTGTTTAAGAACCCACTTAACCCACAAGGTGTCTTTCTTAGTAGCAACCTCCCACACATGCCTGAGATTAAAAGCTAAATTGAGGGTTTCAAGGTCCCTGATCCCCAATCCCCCTTCATTCTTAGGAAGACACAAAACCTTCCACTTGACTGTGGTTCTTTTGGTATTCAACTCAATCCCACTCCATATAAACCTATTAAGAATACTGTTTATTTCTTTATAGGCTCTTTTAGGCAATACAAACACTGACATCCAATAAATGAGCATACTGTTCAGCACAACATTGACCAATAGCAACCTACCAGCATAAGTAAGGTACTTTGCCTTCCATGACTGGACCTTATTAGAAATTCTCTGAATCAGGGGGATACAGTCAGTGTAGGAGAGCCTAGTAGATAAGAGGGGGAGCCCAAGATATCTAACAGGCAAACCTCCTTCTTGAAAGCCCAGAATCTGCATTAGGTCCCTCTTACTAGCATCTGTCACACAAGCAAAAAATACTGAGCTTTTCCTACAATTTGCAACCAGCCCAGTGCAAAGGGAGAACTCCTCAAGAACCTCTCTGAAGGCAACAACTGACTCCCTATCCCCCTTCATGAAAACCAGAAGATCATCAGCAAAACACAGGTGAGTCACAATAGGGTCTTTACATCTAGGATGGAGAAAAACTCTTTTATTTTACTTATATGTCATA
>BEHA01000697.1:767408-780022 GCA_002897215.1 Eschscholzia californica subsp. californica
TGTACACACAGATAAACTCCAAAGCTATCAAACACAACCACCACTCCAACACACACAGAACAACGAAGGTAAATAGAAACAAAAAACGAACACAAATACACAAACACGAGCACCAACTCCAACAATGAGTGAAACAAAACCACCAATCAAACACAAAAATAAACATGAACAAAAATATCAACGCACAAACAAACACTTATGCAAGCACAAAGAACAACCTTAAAGACATAAACCAAATACAAGCACCAAATACAACCAGGAACACCAAACATAAACATAACCATAACCACAACCACATACAAAAATAATTGCCAAGAGCAACAAATAATAAATACCAAAAACTGAACAGTTATATGAACACAAACAAAGACACAAATACACAAACACAAATGCAAGCACAAGACTCTGACTCTAACTCAACCAAAACCACCAATCAGAGACAAACATGAAGAGGAACACAAAATAGAAATGTACAAACGACCAAACATTTATACGAGCACAGACAACAAACACAAAAATCAAACACTACCACAAACACCAAACACAACCACAGTCGCGACATTAAACACAACCACATACAAAAACAAATGCCAACAGAAACAGAAACAATCAAAAAAAAATACACAAACAATACCACCAAACAAAGACATACATGAACAGGAACACAAACACAAACGCCCAAACGATCACTTATGAACACGAACAACAAAAACATCAACACAATCACAAACACCAGAAACAGTAACATCCACAAGCACAAAAACATACAAAAACAAATGGGAAGAGAAACAACCACAAACACCAGACTCAGTGACATGACAAGCCCTAACTTAACTGTTTTTTGCATATTAGGCCCACTGGCGAAGTCAGAAAATTTCTTTTATAGGCGGGCACCTTTTAATTTTTAGAACCAATATATCACAAATAAATCAAACAATATTTATCTATTCATCATGTTAAAATTACTTGTATCGAGTGGCTTCCAGATCGACTCAACTTAAACAAATTTGGTTATACACAACGTTTTTCAGATTTGAGAAACAAAAATCTATGACGAAAGTTCTTCGAACTAACATGTTTTTTTTAATCTTATTTGATTGACCAATCATATATATATATATATATATATATATATATATATATATATATATATATATTTATATATAAATTTCATTATGTTCTGAATTAAAATTTTAAATTAACTTAATTTTCAATTTTGAAAAATAAGAATCACACAATTTCAAATGAAAATATAAAGACAAGAGGAGGAAAAAATAATACTTATTTTTTAGTGGACAAAATTTATATTTGATCAACATTTTAAGGGTGGATCAACATTAAAGTCTATAGAATAAGATTTTTTTTTTCTCTTGTTGCTTATTAAGGCAACTGACTATCTACGATTGCGGTTTTAGTCTAACAAGTTTCACATTTTATTTTGATAGTATTTATAAATTCACATGCTATAAAAATACACGTGCTATATAGTTTCACTAATGAAGGGCGAGATTACATTGAGGTAGGTTTAGACTATTTTCTCATAGATTTGAGTTCTAATTGCTCAACACTAATGATGGGTACACATGAGAAGTTGATTTGCCGTTAATAACTATAAAAATACACGTGTTATAGTTTCACTAATGAGGGGCGAGATTACATTGAGGTAGGTTTAGACTATTTTCTCATAGATTTGAGTTGTAAATGCTCAACACTAATGATGGGTACACACGAGAAGTTGATTTGCTTTTAATAACTATGAGGTGCTTGCAACAAAAAAAGAAAAACTGAGGTGCTTTCAACTAAAAAAACGGAGGTTTTGGACTAATAGTAAGGGGAGGTCAGTTGGAGCTTGTGGGGGCACGTGCCCCTTGGTGGCCACACCCCTGATTAGACCCCTAAAATACTAACCTTTCATACTAAACACACATTATAAAGATACTAACAACATTTTCACACAGACCGAAACGTTTCCACGAAATATTTCCACTTTGGGACCGACCAAAATTTCCACCGAAACCGACATTCATTCCTTGCATAAAACACAAATATCAAATCGAATAACTAAGCTTTATGCCATGTCACAACAAGAGGAAGATTACCGAAAACACAAGAACTACATATTTTGGAGAATACCTCGCTGTAGAGGATCGTTTTTATTCGTCAATGAGAATGCAAGAAAGAAAAATGAGTCACTGACAGGCCTGTTTGTGATCATCACTTACCAGTTACCGCACAAGAACAGATTCTGATCCCTGTTGCAGTTAATGCTGGAGTAATTTGTCCCCATCCAGTATAGCAACAACAGGGTGTGCCCTATAGAATTTCCTTTGCCCAGCCTGCTTCTCGAGAAATTTAACAGGCCCTCTTCACTTAGTCAAACAGTTCAGTAAGAACATAAACTTGATGAAGCTATTGAAAGAATGGTGGTTTTACAGGCATACCTGGGGTCCTAAACTCGGTTAAACCTGCATCATGTTCTCAGTTGCTCGATGGCGCTGGTAAGAATTGCCTCTGCCTAACCTGCTTCTCGAGAAATTTTACAGGCCCCCTTCACTTAGTCAAACAGTTCAGTAAGAACAGAAACTTGATGAAGCTACTAAAAGAATCGTGGTTTTTACAGGCATACCTGGGGTCCAAAACACTGTTTAACCTACATCATGTTCTCAGTTGCACGATGGTGTTGGTATAATATAGTTGTAGTTCTGTATCATAACACCGGTGAGAATACGTGATATTTGAAGGCCTCTGCTGAAGGCTTGGTTTAACAAAAACCAAAAGATCAATGTTTTGTAAGTATCCACAACTATTTAAGCATGAAGTTGTAAAAGATTATGAAATGGGAACAACAAACAACAATTCGACCTGCAATAGCACCATAAGGCCAGAAAAGATGTCTCCCATAAATGTATGACTTACTCTGTCTTAGTGCAAAAAACATGACTATTTTCGAACTATTTGTAGCAAAAGAAGGGATTTGAGTTGTTTGTTGCTTCATTTAAATCTAATAGAGCACTTGTTTAGGTAACTATCTAAATGGAAAACACTGTTTAGTATCCCGACGAATATTGGTCTTTGAAAGGTATTTCAAAGACCAATATTATTCCGTCTTTGAAAGGTATTTCATTTAAATCTATTGGTAGGCTTCTCGTTAGAGACTGTGGTCTTTGAAAGGTATTTCATTTTTCAATTTTTGGGTTATACAATACGACATCCTAATTATTATTCCGTCTATCCCGACGAATATTAAACTAAGTTTTACTTATTTATACATCAACTGTTTTCCTACCAAATCTCATTATCTGAAGTTGTGTCATATAACCCCTGAATAAAACTTCAAACCTGTGCTTTACTACAATTAGGCAGCATTTTTTATCAAGGAAATCCTCACATGAAGTGTTTAGTATCATTGGTTGTTAATCGGGAAGCCTACCAACTTCAAATAGGCAGAGCCTAGTGGAGTGTATTGAGGTATGAAGATCCCTTAGAATTGGCCTACAACCCATCGGACATTTTACTTGCGTTTTTAATTCACGTTTTTACAGCATGTTTTTTGTATTTATTGGTTAAAAATGTATGTTTGTTACCAGGACATTTTATTTGCATTTTTTACTACACGTTTTTCCAGCATGTTTTCTGTATTTATTGGTTAACAATGTGTGTCTGTTACCAGGATAATCTCAAGAGTTTCTTCATGTCGAGTTTGAGTTAAGCCAGTCAATGCAACGCCTTCAAATTCACACTCTCAGTTCCCCATCCTGTTATCAATAATAATGCCCTTCGGAGTATCTGTCACGAAAAGGAATAAACACAGAACACGAGAATTACACACTTTAGAGAATATCGTACTGTTGAGGCTCTCTTCTATTTGTAATCAGAAAAAGCAAATGCAGAAAAGAAAATGAGTCACTAACATATACCTGATCAAACTGGATATTTAAAGAGTGATTGTGGTCATCACTTACAAGTACCACGAAGGAACAGATTGTGCTTCCAGTCGCAGTCAGTGCAAGTAATCATACCCCACTTCACTTGGTGAAACAGTTTAGTAAGAACAGAAACTTGATAAAGCTACTAAAAGATATCGAGGTTTACATAATCATACCTGGGATCCTGAACTCTGTTAAATCTGCATCAAGTTCTCAGTTGCTCACTGGTGTTGGTATAACGTAGTTCTACTGCTGCTTCTTTACACCAATGGGATAACGAGACATTTAAAGGCCTCAGCTGAAGGCTTCGTTGAACAAAAAGCAAAATATATATAAGTTTCGTACTACAACAATTTAAATAGGAATCTCTAAAATGATGAGATGGGAGAAAACAAGAAACAACACTTCCACTTGCAATAGCACTAGACGGCATAAAAATGTCTTTCATTGTGAGGTTAAGAAATCTATTAAGTGTCATAATGGACCAACAAACAACAACAAAAAAATTAGCAATATGAACATCAGCTAAAAATCTGCATTTAATCTCGTCTTACCAACGTAATGTTAAAATTTTTTATCAAAAACATCAAGATGGTCATAACGAAATCAAACCCAATAATCAAACAAAAAAAATCTTATAGTAATAAATAACAAAAGAAAATGATATTTCCTCGTAGAAGGTTTCAACTATAGGGGAAAGAAAAGAAATGGGTCATTCTTCCAAAAGTTACGCTTATAAAAAGCTTATTTGATAATTGTCCTACAAAAAAGAGTATGCACGTGAATCAGAGAACATTTGAGGAAAGCCAAGCTATACTTAATTCATGTAAATGGTTTGAAGGGATTTACCCTCCCATAAAATTATAGCATGATCCTGATTAGGCTTTCTTTCTTTATCTTTGTTGACCCGGTGATTTGACAATTTGAATGAATATGTTAAAACGAAAAGAAGCTATAAACAGAAAGAAAAGAAAAAAGAAAGAACAGGGAGGAGATAATGTGAAAAACAAACTCCTCACATCTTCCAAGCCTCCCAGTTCACCACTATATCATGAAAAGAAACGAGTCTAAAAGCCTGTAAGTTTTTAATCCATAGGAATATCGTTCCTTTCACATCCTCAACATCTACCGTGGTGGTTAATCTTAACATAACAAGCATAGTGTCCAGAAAATGCAACATTCATTTATCCAGGTGAGATACCACTGCATATATACTGTATATAGTTCACCTGGATACTCATAAATCACTCGTTCCGCTCATATATGGGGTCAAGTCCAGAACTTCAGGACGACAAATTGTATTATTGATCTTTCAAAGTTTAAAAGACTTTAAAGAAATAACAGAAACTAAAGATTATGAACTCGAAAAAACTGGAGAAGCACGAATACGAGTCTCGTACTCAGAATTACATGAAAGTGCTTTACGCTACCATAAGGACCTTAGGAGCCTTCAATACTATCAACTTCTTTTTTGCTTTCTCCTAAGATTTGCATCTGAGACATAAAACTCTTAGTAGTGAATATTCAGAAATTAAATGTATGACTTACTATGTCATAGTGCAAAAAAACCTGACTATTTTCAAACTATGCGTAGCAAAAGAAGGACTTTGAGTTGCTTGTTGCTTTCCTAAAGTCTAATTATCTAAATAGAATGCATTTGTGTTGAAATTTAATTTACAGTAGTTGTTTCAGCTTAGAGATTGTGGTCTATGAACTGCAAACCATTTCTCAATATTTTGCTTTTACAAACCATTATCATGAAAAACGATGCCTTCAAGCTTAAGTGGTTCATAATATGGCCTCCTAATTATTATATCGTCAATTCCTACGGGAATTACTATTAGACGAAGTTTCACTTATATGCGGCAACATTTTTCCTACTGAATCTCGTTCTTTGGAGTTGTGTCATTCGCCCTTTACCTTGGGGGAAACTCCAAACATTTGCTTTACAACAATTAGCATTTTCAGTTAAGGTGTTTTCTATCGTGGATTGCTAACTCGGGAAGCCTACCAATTTCAATTAGGCAGAGTCAAAAGTAAAAGGGTATTGGGGATCACTTAGAATTAGCCATTTCAGAGATGACAGTCTCCATAACGTCAACTGTCAATTCATAGATAAACCTAACCAAAGTAGAATGAAGAGGGCAACCAAAATAGGGTTCAATATCTATCGTAGATATTAAGACAAATTGACCTGATCGATTCAACTCAAAATAGAATGAAGAGGACAACCAAATCTCCTCGAGTTGATAAACAAGGTTTGTGTTGAAAAATAACGAACTAACTACCTGCTTCAATGATACTTGTTCAGTTCATCCAATATTTCAGTAGTTGGAAATTGTCCCAGGGCATCTTCTAGAGTTGCAATGTCGCCATCTATGACAGCGCTGAGATCCATCATCCTCTCAGTTCTCCCAGACTTCTTCTGGGACTTGATGCCCTTCAGCTTCATTCAGTTGAAAAAGTTAATGATAATTCAGACGACATTTGTTATAAAATAGAATTTGGAATATACCCTTGATAACCTTAAATCAAAGGTAAATATACCAGACCTATAAGATTTGTTTCTTCGGCAATAAGAGTTATTGACATTTCAGCAAATCTTTCATAAGAAAAGAGAATTTTCAATATTTACTTGATAACCTTAGAATGAAGATATCCTCAAATCAATTCTTGGCTGGAGGTAAGTGGATGAAGTCAGCAAAGATAATACTGTTGTAGATCTTCCTTTGTCATTCAGAAGAGCTCCTTCAGTACGCAACTTATCACTCTGCATGCATAGTGCCTACAAATTTCCACGTGAGTAGTTTAGACTTTGCAGACTTTGCAAACCATAAAAATTCCCCAAAACAAAAAGCGTACCTTCTCAAGAAGAGCTGCAAGGAAACTTGTTAACATGCTTTAATAAAACTAATAAGAATTAAGTGAATGAATGCAAGTGTGCAGAACTCATCTTCTTAACTTTGATAGGAAATTTTCTTAAAAACAACCAAGAACAATAATCATCTTCTCTCCTTTTCCAGGCTTGGAGTCGGCATAACAAGCCAGAATTTGGACAGGCGGAGTAAAAAATGGTTGTTAATGAGTTAGTATCAAATTCCACGACATTTAAATCCAACTCCAAACTTGACAAATATTAATGTAAATCTCTACATGAAACGAATATGCATTCAAATTTTCAAGAAAAACGAATATGCATCCCATCCTGGAGCGAGTACAACATAGAAAAAACTTCAACTCTATCTCAAACACAACCACCAATCAAGCAAAAAAAGGTACCTAAACACAAGTATTAACGCACAAACAAACACTCCTACAAACACAAGGAACTAACTTCAAAACAAAAACCAAACATACCCACAAACACCACACCCACGACCACAAACACATACAAAAACAAATTCCAGGAAAACATAAATATAGCCACAGATACAAAACACAATAGCAAACAGTTATACAAACACATACAAAAATACACAAACACAAGAACCGAACTCTAACTCAAACAGAAGCACCAATCAAACACATACATGAACAGGACCACAAAGAGCACTTATACGAACACGAAGAACAAACACAAAACAGAAAAATAACCACAAACACCATGTACAACGATATCCATATACATACAAAAACAAATGCAAAGTGAAACATAAATATATACACAAATATAACCCCACAACGCAAACCAACTCATACAACTAACAGAAACACAAGCAAGAACACAAATGAAAGAGAACAAAAGGACTATAAGAATAGTTCAGGAAGACAAATGGTTAGTTTAGTGCTTTAACATGCTATAAATTGAATTATATTGCAAATAAATGGCAATGGAGATGCAATGCCATATATATAACTACTGGTTTTGTGAGATGTCAATTTCCGTCTAAAATTGCTCTAAGAGATCTTGATCGGTTTCTTCTAAATTTCCCTTCTCATTTATTATGATATCTTTTTTTTTCTTTGAACATGTATAAGGAGATTTATTCTAGGAAGTTTTGCAAAGTTATTTCTTATAACTAGTATTAATAATAATCATATTAACTTTATTCTGATAAGATTGAAGGAAAGGATAAAAACATTAGGAGTTAAGACCTCAATTGCATCTCGATAGAGAGTTGGCGTGCCAGCCACCACATGAACAACTTTCAATTATGCACCATTAAAATCATTTATAGATAATAAAACTCTTCAAACTTTATGTATGTAGGGTTCAAAATATCATAAAGATCGGTTGAAGATGTAACATGCACATTAAAGAAACCCTCAATGTAAAAATCAGGATTCATTGACAAAAACTTTACGAACATAACATGACTTTACTTTAAGACTCTACCAATGCAAGTCACTTGGCAAATTCCCAAGCAGAACATTATCATTTCTAAATATAATACAATATGTTCTAAATTTTTACTGGTGGTTAAACTCATTTGTACGTTTCTTAATATTCACTGCCAGTGAAGCGTTTTAAGGTGCATCGAGTCTACATGAATAATGTGGCCAATTAAATAAACCTAAAGTGTGTTATTAGCATCATTTAAATTTGAATAAGGACGGTCTAATCTCCTCATGTTTGAGAATATTTTCTCATTAAACTTAGAATCCTTCTAGTTGTACCTATACTTTCTTCCCGAACCACCATACGACCCTTCAGACATTCTCCTTGCACAGCTTTTCTTCTTGTTTTTTCAGCATGTTTTCTGTATTTATTAATTAAAAATGTATCTCTTACCAAGATAATCTCAAGAGTTTCTTCATGTCGAGTTCAGCACACGCCTGTCTATACAATGACTTCACATTCACACGCTCAATTTCCAATCTTGTTATCAACAATAATGCCCCTCAGAGTATCTATCATGAAAAGGAAAATAACTATTCAAAGAAGAGTAGTACTAGATCAAGTCAGCTTCCTATTTAACAAAAAAATAAAAGGGTAGTATTAGCAAGTTCAATGGAAAGATTAGAAAGGTCAAAGATCAACAAGATTTTATTCAACTACTGAAGAAACTTGAGGAGTTTAGCCTAGATAATATCCGGTCGATTAACACAGAACAACAGAATTACACATTTTAGAGAATACCTTGTTGTCGAGGCTCCCTTCTACTTGTAAAGGAGGAAAAGGCAAATGCAAGAAAGAAAAATGAGTCATTGGCAAACATCTAAACAATCTGAAAATTTAATTAGTAATTTGATCGTCACTTACCAGGTACACAAAAGATCAGGTTGGGATCCCGAAGTATTTTGTGCCCATAAAGTATAGCCAAAACAGCATTGACGTATAGAATCCAATCGAGGTTTATAAAATACCATCTCGAAGCAAAAGCTTCTCGAAAATAACTGTTTTTTGCACGTGAGGTAGGCGAGATAATGAATTCCAACTGGAGATTCCGAAAAACACGAATTCTATAAAAAATTCAGGCAACAAAGGAAAGAGATAAAGGATAAAAAGAAGTACCTTTTCTCCCTCCTCAATGAGTCAATGGTTATTTGAATAACCTGACATATACTGTTCTAGCACAAAATGATAACTTAGGCAGAATAGTCTCTTCTCTCCATCCACAATGATTATAAACCGACAATCCTACTAATGGGTTAACAAATTTGACAGTGTTAGCATTGTCGATAAACCGAAATTTAGCCCTCAACATGAGGGATATAGGAATTAAGGAGGATTAATAACACATTTGCATAAAATCGTTTAGTTAACTCAAAAGAATTGAAGATCAAAGATTCGAGAAGAATTTAATGTCATTGATGAAGAACGGTTCGCTCAATAAAAGAGCTCAACAGTACTTACAAAGAAAGCAACCTCATTCTTATTGGTCGAGGTTTTCCAGTCTTCTTTCATCAAGATTCAGGAATCGGAACAAAAACATGCAACTTCAAGAAGTTCAATCGCACGAGTCCTTGATGAACTTAAATTTTATTATAACCAGTTGTGGTCATGTTTTACTTGTCGCTGTGGTTGTTCCTTCTTCCATCGATTGATTGACAATCTCGATCAAGATTCACCAAGTTCAATTTGTGAAAATGAATGTAAGACACATACAGATATGAACTGAATTCCGCAATGTGAAGAAGTTCAGCGCATCAATAATTCTTGATAAACTGGATTTTGATTGTAACCGTTGACATTGCAAGAAGAAATGTGACTAAATCAACCAAAGAAACGTTCAAGTGAACTGACTTAACAAATAAATATCTGTGAAGGTGGTTTTTAATCTTACAAGACACATACATTTAAAAGGCCAATCTAGTTAGTCCTAATTGAACAACAAGCACACATTTAAGAGGCCAATCTAAGCTTACTATTAACGAGGGCTTTTCCCTAAAACTGGTAATAATTTCGCTCCACAACCAAGCGAAGTTAATATGCTATACACGAAAAATACAAAAGGAATCAAAAAATAAACTACTACAGAAGGGAGAGACTAACAAATCGCCATGGTGTTTAAGAAGTCACAATAAGTGAATATGCTATACTCTAAGTAACATATACCATTATAAATAAATTTTAGTTTTTCTCACACTATGCCCTAATAAGTGACGTATAACATCATCAGAACGCTTCCCAGTTATGATTAGGTACAAATTTAAACTGAAACTAAAAAAGATTACCTGGCATACAAATTTGACCATCCATTTTGGCTACGTTTTTTCTTCTTCTCTTTTGAACCCTAAAAACCTTTATTATCCTGTTATAAACAGAAAAATCAAACTGAGTACAAAATAAAATCTTTACTTCATGTTGAAAAATGAAATATCTTCCAAGTATCTAGATAGAACAGTTCCTTCTCTCTCTCCCCACTGGTTATTTGATTAATCTCCTGTCAACTAGAGAAAATCTGAAAATTAGTTTGCCGCATGAGAGAGATTCTAATGAAAGAAGAAATTTATCCAAATCAGCCTTCTCATATGCATAGGATTGACCTACTTAACTCAAGAAGGTATAGGATTCAAGACTGCACGTTGAAACATGCAGTTCAATAAGTTCCATCACATCAATTCTTGATGAACTTGATTTAGATTACAATGCTTAAAGGGATTTCATTCTGACCATTGTAATAATTTTTTTTGTTCTATTGATCGATTGACAATCTCAATCAAGATTCACCAGGTTCAAGTTGTTATAGATACGAACAGAACTTTGCAACTTCAATCGCACGAGATCTTGGATATTAGGACTTTCATAGTAAAGGGGGTAAGTTCTGAAGAATCCGACTAAATCAATCATAGAGATCCATGGGCAGAGGACAACATCGGCATAACAAGTACAAAATTTGGGGCAGGCGGAGCCAAAAATGCTTGTTAGTAAGTTAGTATCAAATTCCACAACATTTGACTCCAACTCCAAACTTGACAAATATTAACGTAAAATCTCTACATATACATCCCACCCTGGATCAAGTACATCAATATATGCAAACACATACAACAAAGGACGATGCACAAATAGAAACTACAAACTTCACCTCTATCACAAGCAAAACCACCAATTAAACAGAAACAGGAGCGGTGAAGGAAAATATAAACCGAAAACAAGCACTTATACAAACACAAAAACAGAAGCACCAAATTCCAACACGGAACTCAATTACAACCACCAAACAAACACAAAAAGGAACCCTGACACAAATATTAACGCACAAACATACACTCATACACAAATATGGCACTAACTTAACAAAAACCAAACGTAACAACAAATACCAAACACAACCACAACACAACCACAACACAACCACGACACAACCACGACAGGACAAACAATACATACAAAAATAAATTCCAGGATAACATAAATATAACCACAAATTCAAAACCATAAACCAACAGTTTTACGTACACATACAAACACACAAAAACACAAACTCAAGAACCGAACTCCAACTCTAACTCAAACAGAACCTCCAATCAAGCACATACATGAACAAGGCCACAGCTACAAACGCACAAACAACACTTATAGGAACACGAAGAACAAACGTAAACACAAAAATAAAACACAACCAACAAGACCATTTACAACGATAGCACATACATACAGAAACAAATGCAAGGAAAAACATAAATATACACGCAGATATAAACCCAAGTCACCCATACTAACACAAACACAAGCAAGAACACAAATGAAAACGAAGAAAAAGACTAAGAATAGTTCAGGAAGACCACTGGCTAGTTTAGTGTTTTAACATGCTATAATTTGAAATGTATTTGAGAATAAATGGCAGTAGAGATGCAGTGTCATATATGTAACTAATGGTTTTGTGAGATGTCAATTTTCGTCTAGAATTGCTCTAAGAGATCTTGATGTGTTTCTTCCAAATTTCCTTCTTATATATTATGACATTTTATTTCTTTGAACAGACGCGAATTGAGATTTATTTTAGGAAGTTTTGCAAAGTTATTTCTTATAACTAGTTTTAACAATAATCATATTAACTTTATTCTGATAAGATTAAAGGAAAGGATAAAAAACATTATGACCTCAATTTCATCTCGACGGAGAGTTGGCGTGCCAACCACCACATGAAGAACTTTCAATTATGCACCACTAAAATCATTTATTGATGATAAAACTCTTCAAACTTTACGTACGTAGGATTCAAAATATCAGAAAGATCAGTTGAAGATGTAACCTGTACATTAAAGAAACCCTAGATGTGAAAATCAAGATTCATTGAC
>BEHA01000697.1:829203-848534 GCA_002897215.1 Eschscholzia californica subsp. californica
TCTTGGATCGACTGCTACTCGGTGATGAGTTATCGGTTTTTTTTAATTGTTAAGCGTGTGCCTCTAACCACTCAGTGATGAGTTGTCGTTTTAATTGTGGTAACGCATGGGCTGTCACCATTAATACGAACATTGTAACCCATTAACGGGTATATTTGGGATCTTCAATAATCGTAATGTCTCCCAACGGATATGCGAAGGGAGGTCTGCTGGTGAGGACGGACCTCTTCTTTCAGGGCTGGAAGTGGTTACGTATTTCAGTCTGGTAAGGAAGCGAGGCGGACCTCTTCCTCCAGGGCTGGTAGTGCTTCTTTACTTTGGCGTTGCTTCGGGGTGCCCGAAGATAAATGGGTCGAACCCATTAGCCATTAATTCATGGGCTTGGTCACCATCTAGGCCCATTAATCATGGATTTCTAGGGGCGCTCTTGGTGACGTATTTTGGCCCATACAGTTTTCAATGTTGATCTTTTGGGTTATTGCACACGGCAACTCACTTGGTCACACAGGGAAACGCGGAGCTCTGTTATTGGGAATGAGGCGCGTTTCCCAAAACTTTTAATTTTCTCGCGTGTTTCTAAGATGCGCTCGGTCTTTGTCTTCAATGCTTTTTGCCCATTTCCTTGATCATCTTTTCTGTAATAAATATCTGTTTTGATTCCTCAACCTGCTTCTTCATCAGAAAAATCCCAGAGGTTTCTTCCTTTGTTCTATGATTTCTTCCTGTTCATGTAAAGGATTCGGGATGAGGCTTCTGTCTGGAGTTAGTACCTGTTGCCTGCCTGAAGGGGTATTTTTCCGTCAATGGGGATAGTTAGGGACAGCTTTTCCGGCAATGGGGATAGTTACCCGGTTGTCGGTTCGAGTCTTTCTCGAGAGAGGGTGTTTTCGAGGTAGTACACTCCCGATTTGGCAAACTTCGTCTTTTTGGCCGAAGTTCCTTTGGAATTGTAAGCTCCAATTCTTTAGAAGATAGCTCCTGCCTGCGGTTTTCTTTCTTGGGTGGCCACTATGTCGATCAATCAGGAGAATAAACGAGGTGTTGAGCTCCGTCCAAGTGTTTGGCGAGTGGTTTTTCTGCTTCGATTATCACCGAATCTCTGTTGATGATATTTTTTATGTTGTCTTGATTGTAATTTCTTCTGTAATTGCCTTGAACAAAAAAACCTTATCTTCTTGCTCTGGGTCACTTTGTTGCAGTTTCGTATTGATACCGTGCGCTGGTTCTGCAAGATCAATGTCAACACAAAACCTAACTTACTAATGCGTTTTCCTAGGCTTACTATGCATGCTCCGAATGATCGCACCTGCAAGAAAAGAAATTTCAGACCTAGTCTAGCATGCCTTAAGCTTACTATTTCCTTTTGCAAAATAGAACCCGAATTAGCCCTGCATAAAAATTTTTGAATAGTGTTAGAGTTTTTAGCTCTGCCCCTTGTTGTCTATGCCAGAGCTGTCTTCGCATAACTAGTTTCACCAGGACTCCTCCTTAGACCTCTGGTCGCGGCTTTCATTACCAGAGCTGATATTGCTAGCTTGAGCTCGGCAAGTTTCGCTAGGACTTCTCCTTAAACCTCTGGTCGTGGCTTTCACTACCAGAGCTGGTTTCGCCAGCTTGAGCTTGGTTAGTTTAACTAGGACTTCTCCTTAGTCCTCTGGTCGTGGCTTTCGCTACCAGAGCTGGTTTCGCCAGCTTGAGCTTGGCTAGTTTAACTAAGACTTCTCCTTAGGCCTCTGGTCGTGGCTTTCGCTACCAGAGCTAGTTTCGCCCGCTTGAGCTTGGCTAGTTTAACTAGGACTTCTCCTTAGGCCTCTGGTTCTGGCTTTCACTACCAGAGCTGGTTTCGCCAGCTTTTTTTTTGCATAAATCAGCAGGCTTTAAGGGATCTGAACCCAGGAGAAACACAGAAGCAAAAAGAAAACTAAAACAAACCCAAGTGGGTCATCAGGCATACCCACTGATACCACATACACATAATCCAAAACAGAAAAAACCAGAGATTATCTCACTCTTTGTCTAACAATGCCAAGCTTCTCCTCCTGAATCAGCTTTTGCAACTCTGGGCCAAGATCAAGTGGCCCAAGCTCTTCCTCACCCTGAGTAGGTCTAGTACTAGCCAATAGGTCAACAACTTGGTTAGTCTCTCTGAACACATGAACTACCCTGCAAGCAGCAAACTGTTGCAAGGCTTTCTTGATCTCCAAAACAAGAAACCTGGACTGCCAAGGAGGCACTAAACCACTGTTAGACAACAGGGAACAAGCTACCTGAGAATCAGTGGCAACAATAAGTTTACTAATCCCATGCCTAACTGCAAGAGACAACCCCTTCTGAATACCCTAGAGCTCATGATGTAATACAGAAACAGGCTTAACTGAACCTCTAGCTGCTATAATCACATCTCCCATATGGTTGCGCAAGACACAACCATAACCAGCAGAATCTTTACAGAAGGACCCATCTGAATTGAGCATAATATACCCTAGGTCAGGTTTTAACCATTCACACAAAATGACTCTAACCACAGCAAACTCAAATTTCAGATTCAAGTTCAGAGCCACCTTCCTGCTCCTAGGACAGTCCTTAGCCTTCACTTTAAGATTGGCGCACTTCAACCAAACATCAGTGACAATTCTTCTAACAATGTCTGACCCAAGTTCAGATGTATTAGAAAAGATCCTTCTATTCCTTTCCAACCAGACATGGTAGACAAATGCATTAAAAGCAAGCTTACCAATTACAGTCACAATATCTTGCCCCTTAAAGAAATTCACAAGCCACTCCACCTCCTGATCCCAAGCCATCATAGAAAATTTATGAGCATCAAGGAGCCT
The DNA here is from genome assembly GCA_002897215.1 of Eschscholzia californica subsp. californica. NCBI lineage: Eukaryota > Viridiplantae > Streptophyta > Magnoliopsida > Ranunculales > Papaveraceae > Eschscholzia > Eschscholzia californica. The sequence goes on from BEHA01000697.1 coordinate 832,038, forward strand.
CAAGATAGCAATCCAGACAGTTTTAGAAAAGCTGCACTTAAAAAAATAGATAATGAACATCTTCATTACCCCTCCCACACATCACACAGGTAGCATCAGACAGAAACCCCCACTTGACAAGCTTATCTTTAGTCTTCAAAGCCTTCCTCATAGCCAACCAAGTGATAAAACTATGTTTAGGAATATGATGTGAAAACCAGACAATAGTATGCCAATTAACCACCTCACTGACATGTCTAAGAGCAGCATAAGTTTCCTTCATAGTATACAACCCTGATTTCCCAGCAGTCCAGACTCTTTCATCCATGTAGCCATTATGTATATCAACCTCATGAAGCCTCGCCTCTATATCCATGAGAGCACCTTGAACCATGGGAGGAATAGCCCACTTACCATCAGCAATACAAACACTAACCTTAGCTGCACTATGAAGCCTACTATTAATTTTGAAAAAGCTGCTCAAATAAGGATAGAGAACTCCCATGGGGTGCCATATATCAAACCAGAACTCAGTAGTAGCACCATCACCCACTAAAACTTTAGCCATCTTTGCACTCTGCTCCCTGCACTTCAAAATACATCTCCAACTCCAAGAGGTTGTTTGAGGAATCTCCATGGACCAAAAACACTTACCTGCAATCAAGTTAGCTTTCACCCAGAGACCCAGAGAGTATCTTTACCAATAAACAACTCCCAAATATATGGGAATCGTTATTACTTAAGATGAGATTCCTTTTTCCGGCGGCGGCGGCGTAGGGTTTTGGGATTCCGGTCTTCTTGGAGTTCTCTTTTGCTGATCTGGCGACTGGGGAACAGTTGCTTTTGCTCCCTCCGATTCCTATGGAGGGAGCAGGCGAGGATTTTTGTGCTGAGAAGTCGGATGTTCCTGGTTCTTCTTCGACTGCTTCTTCTGGTGATTCAAGTTGGGCTGGTTTGTTTCGTAAGACTGAAAGGAAAACCAGATCTAGGTTGGAATTCTCTCCTCCAACTTTTAATAAGGATGGTGTTTCTGAGATGTTGATTGATGATTTCACTGATGAGATTCGTGACTGTGAGAAGTTATTGATGGGATCATTTGTTGGACAGAGGTTGGGTTTCGATATGGTACGTAGGGTTCTTCTTGCTCGTTGGAAGCCTAAGGGTGAAATGATTCTTACGGTTCATGGGGAATCAGCCTATATCATTAGGTTTACGTTGGAGGAGGACAGATTGAGATTCTTGATATGGAGCCTTTCTTCATAGCTCAGAGGTTGTTTATTGTCCGACCATGGGAGTTGTTCATGGAGGAGGATATTGATTTAATGGATTCTTTGCCTGTTTGGGTGTGTATGCGAAATGTTCCTATGTTTATGTGGAATCCTAAAGGGTTGGCAAGGATTGCTAGTCATCTTGGAAAACCTATTTCGTAGCTCCTTCTATCAAGAACTTAAGTAACTTCAAATTTCTTCTAAATTATTAGATCAAACAAAATGATCCCATTAAAATGTTGATAAATTGGTCATTTTAGTGCACTAACAGTGCACTAATGTTGTGCCACTACAATGCATTGTAGTCACTTCCAGTGCAATCATCTAAAGGGGTAAACAAGTTCTATCAATTGGCAACACCTCTTCATTATCAGGTGAAATAAAAAGTTAGAAGATATAAAAAGGAAAGAAAATGAACTGAATAAGTTATTTTCTTATAAAACAAATGTGAGATTAGGCAAGTTTCATCAATAGATTTTAGCCATCTATGTGGAGGAATAGCGGCTATTGGATTTACTTGAGGTAACACCGTTACATTTACATAACGGCGTTAATCATCTAATGTGAAGTTAAATCTAACATTTATTTAACGGTCAATCCTAGTCCACGACCCCTTCACAAAATAATAAACAATCATGTCCCTTTCGCAAAACACGGTACTTATGTACGACCCTTTCGCAAAATAACCCTAATTTTTTTTTGCAGATAGTAGTTAAAATAAGCAAAATTTGGGAGAAAATCTGACCTATTAATCTAATCTGGAGAACTTTCTTCACTTGAAGAACTTCTATCTGAAAATTAAATGGACAACCAAGTTTTAGATCTGGATTTCTAATGTCGGCTAAGGGGTTAATATGACATAGAGAGAGGAGAAAACAGATTTGCTAATCGTGTGAGAGAAGATGATCTAGGTTTAATATGATAGAGAGGGGGGAGTCGTTTAAAGGAAACATGCATGTTTCGTAATTGTGAGAAAATCATTTTACCACGTATTTTGTGGTAAAATATTTTTGAGTTTTTCCTAACCTTTTTTTCTCCCAAGAAACATGGTTTTCACAGTCTTTTGTTTAAGTGGAACATTGAAAATCGAATTCCGTAAGAAATGAAATTTTCTACGTGTCAAACAGACCCTAAATTTTATATAAAGGAATCGGGTTACGACGTCGACGTTACAATTGACGGAAAATCAGGAACTGTTTTTACGGGGACAAGTAGGAGGGAAAGAGAGAGATCCATTCTTCTCAATCAAGAAACAGAGAGACTCCACCATGGAGATCACTAGAGATGTCTAGGAGAACGAGAATCTTGATAAAAAAGGGAACGCAAGATCGAAAATAAAGATCAAGAACGAGAATCTTTATAAAAAAACAACGGTATTGTAGCATCGCGATCAAGAACGAGAATCTGAACATCGGAAAACGAAGGTCCTTTTACTCCTTACCCAATGCTTTTGTTTGCAATATCTCTTGAAAACCCTAAATCAATGCTTTTTTTGCTATCGAGATCTTTTATTTCTTTGTTCGCAATTCTAACATCGAAAACCCTAAATTCTACGGATTAAAGAAAAGACTCGACATTAGGGAAACTCTAATTCCTCTTTGTTCGGGTCTGATCTACCGACCGTAATCTTGTACGTCGGTCAGTAAGAGGGAATCGGCTTTGACAATCAGATGGGTTAATGTTGGTAATTTTCCCTTTCCTCTCGTAGACATGGAGTCTATTTGGATGTTTGGTTGCTTACTTTACTAAGTTATGTTGACCCGAATGATTTGTGCAGTTATTTAGATGAATCTTGGAATAACCAATGAGAGAAGAAAATGATTCTGGTTTAGAAGTACCCTTCCAAAGTTGGTATTGTAACCCTAAAGGCCTAAACCCTAGATTTGTTTCAAAAAAAAATAAAGGTTGACAGTAGGTGGGTATATTTGAAACAATAGTTGACAATATTGTTGGTCTAACTTCTCTTATGATGTGCGAAGTTCTAGTCCTTATGGTTCTTAATATGAAAAACTTGTATAAGTTCTGATCATTCGTGAGGGCATGCGATAAAATATGCTTTGTTCAAGAATACGAATTGTTGTGTCTTTAAACCCACCAAGAAGATGGACTCCGGCTTGACGGTTACTGCTATTTGCATCAACATATTTCTATATTTACTTATTTCAGTTTTTAGTAATGTACTAATATTTACTAATTTTTGAGTTTTCATAAATATCTTCATATATTTTTCAAAAAATAAATATCTTCATACATCGAGGTAATATTTATGTTTTTGGGATAAAGTCCGGTATCGATTTAATTACAAATACTTGTTGGCAGTTGGTTTTCTTTTGTGATTATTCATGATACGATGTATGAAGATGTTTATTTTATTCACTCTTTTATCATATTTTTTAACGATCTTTCAAAATTTTTTATGGGAAGTCTCTGCATATGACGTTGTACTGTGTATACAACAGTATAAGTGGGTTGTTTTTGAGATTATATGCTTTTGTATTGTTGGTGGTAGCTGATAGAAGAGATGCAGTGGGGAATATGATACTGAGTTCTTATGTTGTACGCGGAGATTTACCTTAAAACTCATTTTGTTTCTTTTTTTTCTTTCTTACTTCTGTGATTTTTGTAAGTTTCTTTTGACATCACATCTAATTACTAATAATTACTCGAGATTCAAGATTGAGGTTGGCATTGGTTTTTGAAAATAATGATCGGCAGTTGGTAATATTTGTGATGTTCGAAGATGCTTATTTTATTTTATTTTTGCTCTTTTATCATTTTTTTGAGCGATTTTTCGAAAGTTCTTATTGGAGGTCTCTGCATATGACGTCGTACAGTGTATACATCAGTGGTACGTGGGATGTTTTTGAGATAATCTGGTTTTGCATTGTTGGTGGTAGCTGATATAAGAGAAACAATGGGGAATATAACACTGAGTTCTTATGTTGTATGCAGAAACCTACCTTAAAACTTATTTTGTTTCTTTTTTTTCTTTCTTATTTCTGTGCTTTTTGTAAGTTTCTTTTGACATCACATCTAATTACTAATAATTACTCGAGATTCGATATTGGGGTTGGCATTGGTTTTTGAAAATAATGATTGACAGTTGGTAATATTTGTGATGTTCGGAGATGCTTATTTTATTTTATTTTTGCTCTTTTATCATATTTTTAACGATCTTTTGAAAGTTTTCAATGGAAGTCTCTGCATATGACGTTGTACAGTGTATACAACAGTGGTATGTGGGTCGTTTTTGAGATAATATGCTTTTGCATTGTTGGTGGTAGCTGATATGAGAGAAACAGTGGGGAATGTGACACTGAGTTCTTATGTTGTATGCGGAGACTTGCCTTAAAACTTATTTTGTTTCTGTTTTTCTTTCTTACTTCTGTGGTTTTGTAAGTTTCTTGATGTTTTGTCGACATAGTCGAAAATTGATTTTCTTTCAATTCCAATTGAATCAAATTATTAAACAAAATCTTTTTCTGTAAGTTTCTTTTGACATCACATCTAATTACTAATAATTACTCGAAAGTTGAAATTGAGCTTGGCTTTGGTTTTTGCAAATAATGATTGGCAGTTGGTAATATTTGTGATGTTCGAAGATGCTTATTTTATTTTATTTTATATTAATAATAATATATAATAGTTTTGGAACTTTTATAAGTATCTCCATACATCAAGGTATAATACCAAATTATGTGGGGTCATTCGAGACGGCGTTGGGATGTTGACTATAAATTAAAATACAAGTAATAGTTGACAGAGTATGTAACTGATATACTTTCGAGAATATTACTTTTAAGACTGGTGGTGTGAAATACCAGTAGGGATAAATGACGACTGTGAGGAGTATGACACTGATTTTGTGGTGTATGTGGAGATTTGCCTAATATTTTTTTCTTTCTTTTCTTACTTTTGTGATTTTAATAAGTTTCTTTGGACATCACATTTTTTATTGACAATTTTTCGAGATTAAGGTTGCCAGTTGGTTTACATTGTTAGTAATATTTGTGATGTTTGAAGATGCTTACATGATTTGATATAGTAATTTAATTGTGTTGTATTTTTTTAAGTATCTCCATACGTCAAGGTATAATACCAAATAATGTGGGTTTGTCAGAGATGGAGTTGGAACTTGACTATAAATTAGAGTACAAGTAATGGCTGGTTGTTGGTTTACTTTTTGTGGTTATAAATTTTATACCTATGGCGCACGGAGATGCTTATTTATCTTTCTTCTTTAAGTCCCATACATCATTTACGGTGTATCGGGACTTACATGTAAAGCTTATCTTCTTCTTTTCCTTGTAAATATTTAAAATCTTGTGATTTTAGTGTCTTTTGACATCAGATTTTGCCACCAACAATTCTGTATTTTATCCAAGATTAAGGCGTTCATTGGTTTATCTCAAAAAGTGGTTGGCAGTTGGTGTTTAAATATCGATAACTTATACCTGTGGTGTCAGAAGATGTTGTGTCAGAAGATGCTTATTTTATTATCTAACAGCTTCATGTTAGTTTCCTTCTTACTAGTATATTTTATTTTTTAAAAATTTGGACAAGTCTCTTCATAGACACTAAATTCGCCACCAATGTGTGGCTTTATTCGAGAATATGATACACATCATACAATACGGTACTTGGGATTTTTTCGAGATCAAGTAATTTGTAAATGATATGACGGTGGGGTACTAAGTAATGTGGGACTAATGATGACAGTGGTATCTATTCTAGTTTGTCAAGCCTCAAGGAAATACTTTAATTAGTTGTGACACTGATTTTTTTTTGTGATGTATGTAGAGACTTACCTGTCTGTTGAACTTTTGTTATTTCTTTTTGTTTTTAGTAAGTTTCTTTTGACATCACATGTTTCTACTAAAAATTGTGGGTTTCACTCGATGTTAAGGTTGGCATTGGTTTATTGCAAATAATGATAGGCAATTAGTTCACGGTTTTGGTTATATATGTGATGTCCAAAGATGCGTATTTTATTTGTTAGTAATAACTTATATTGTAAGTATTTCCATACATAATGGTCTGATACCAAAATACGGTGGTCCATTCAAGATGAAGTTGCGATAGACTATAAATCAAATACAAGTAATGGTTGCACTTGGCAGTTGGTTTACTTTTGTTGTTCCTAATATTTTTGTGTTGGAGCATATGAATATGCAGTGACGTTATGTTGTAATTTATCAAGCTAATAGGGTTAATGCGCCATCTCCGACGTGATGTTTGAAGATTCTTGTTTAATAACTAAGGTTGGGAGTCACTGTTGTCTAATCAAGCTCATAGACTTGTTTCCTTTCCACTGAGGAAGGAATATTACTGGCATTCAGTTCTTTGGTTTTCTGTTTGACAAAGAATTCAGACAACAATGTTCTTCTATTACAAGGTACTTGTTTAATCTTCCTTTAAAAGATATTTATGTTTGGTTTTAAGCCTCTCATATTATCCTACAAATAAGAAAAAAGAAACACAATCACAAGTTTTCTGGTTTGTCTAAATTATGATAGCTTGTTCGATATGGTAACTATTGATGTGCATATAAAGGAAAATTTTGACATTATTGTTCTGTACCAGTCGGCTGGTTTCAAATATTTCAACGAGATGAGTTTGTTGAAACAGAACTTCTACCATCTAGAGTTTAAAGAAGTGGCAAAAAGTAGTAACTTGTTTTATGATAGAAAATACAGTTTCTATTAGATCATAATAGTTCCAATAGTAAGCAGGGTAGTATATTGCTGCTGAACCTTATTCCTGACTTGGCCCGAGTATTGATCCAAAAGCTCTTGTGTTGAGTTACTACCTCTCTCAAATATGCACAAAAAAACGAACAATATGACCACTAACAACACAGTATTCGAGGGCCTCAGTTGGGCTTACGATTCAGACACGAAAAAATTGTTGAATAGGAAATACCTAGTAGCTTGAAGGCTCATGAAGCTCTTGAGTCTTGGAAGGTACATGATAATGTAACCACTTAACTCTTGCTTCTTGAAGAGAATCTAGGAACTATTTATGAACTATGAAAACTAACTAAACCATGTTAATTTACCATTTAACTCCCGTCTTCGGGTCCATTTGGACGAACAGTTGGTCCCGGGTGCTAAACAAGATTACTTAGTTGAATAGGCTCTCGTATATTTTTCCAAAGATTCCTGCAAGTAAGAAAAAAATGTGATCATAAGCTTCAGGGTTTAGAAGGCCCAAAGATTCAGTCATGCATATAAACTATCATGGGGCAGTTCTTTTCAGTAGTTACTTATGTTAAGTTTTACATTACTTTTCGTGTGACACATGTGGATTGTAGGTCCTCTAATAGCTGAGTGATGTTGATGTGATACTAAACCTGATGAAGTGTCTCATCACGATCTAGAAGTATTAAACGCAGCCTTAAAAAATGGTTTGTTATGCTATAAGCCCCTAAATTTATTTTGTTACCGATGGATATGCCAACCTGATGAAAACATGTCGATTGGCGAGTTTATCTTATACAGTAGTTCTGTTATAATCTAGACAAAATTAAGGTGGGTACGGGAGTTGCTAAACATTGAATTACACGATAATGGTAATGGTAACTTTTATTGTGGGAACGCTTAGCAGGTGCAAGATTAAATTCTAAAACATTTGACATAATGGTTATGGTATCTTTACTTTGAGCATTTTGAGCTATTCAGTTAGTCATATATACACATAGTGTTCACTCCTTTGACTAGTTTTTTTGTATACTAACATTGCTTCCAATTTAGTAGGTTGGAGTGGTTGGAGTCTCCGAGACACTTCAAATCTTCCCTTCCCGATAGAGAGAAACTTTGGTATGCACTAATTGTGCTTGATTATGCTCTTCTAACTTGATGTTTCTCCAAAATAATGTAAGTTCCAAATGATAACTTCATTGAACTCATGTGATAGAGAAGATACAATAAATAAGTTTCACAAAGAAAAAAAAATCAATGGAGCCCGCGTCTTTGGTTCAGGTTGTCGTTATAATTTGAAATGAACTTTTATTAGTCCCCGACAAACTGGAGACCCTGCAAGATATGTTACCACTCATAATAACATAAAAAAAAAAAATTCTTGACTATTCTTTGTGGATATATTTCTAGATATCTACTGCCTTCCTCTTCATTTTTCGTTCATTTATTTGGGTTCATCAGTTAACTGAGTTCATCAGTTATTTGAGGGTTAAACTTCTTTAACCAATCAAACAATTTTGGATACATGTAATATGTCTAGCAGAACAAAAGAATACCAGACTTGATGGATGTCGAGAAAAAGGGCAAACGTGGCCAGTAGCTTATAGACCAACTCAACCTAGCTAGTGTTGATCAATTTATCTTCTGCAGTTATTATATGATGACGGTTTCAGTTTACTGTAGGAGGAGAAAAGAATAGCTTGTGTTCTTTGGCCTCAAATTAAAGCGCTACTCTGTGCAAATGTGGTTGAAGTGTAGGAGATACAACTACTAACACTTCAAATTGAAAAACCTCTAAGATAATCTATATCTACCCTAAGAATGCTTCCTTAGTAGATATCAATCCCATACAAACAGAAAAGGGTAATCAAGATCTATGTACTTGGTTGTCTGAGAACTAGTCGTTGCACGAAAAGGTGACTTGGTTGATTGAGTAACCCAAAGAATAATAGTAGGGGACATTTTAGATGAATACCTTGACGTTTAAAAGGGGTGTTAATATTTTAAATAGTATAGAGATGACCAAATTCATACAAGAATAACTTCCGCACGAGTAAGTTATCATTCCCAACAACTTCTATTTCTTTAAATTGGGATCATGAAGATACTTACAACATGCACAAAGTAAAACTATGAAATGATATTCTTTTTTCTTGCTTGGGTACATTGTTGTTAGAAAATTAGCAGTCGTTTCATATAACTTTTTTGTTACAGGAGAAAGGGTTTATGGCCCATTATGTGCCCATATATCCACTTACGAAAAAGGTTGTTCTTATTGATTTATTAGAAGTCAATGGAGCTTCAAATTCATGATTCTAGCTCAGTATATCCATGGAACAATAGATATGAGGTTTAAAAATCTTTTTGTTGCGGTTAAACCATAGTACCATACACCCATAGATTCGTGGATATTCAGGAATTGCTCTAAGACTAAGGCTAGAACCCGCAATGTTAGATATGAAGCTCGTAGCGGAAAACATGCATTGAAGCAGTCACAAAAGAATGTATTGAGGTACATTTATTCTTTCAGTTTTATTATTTTACGGTTTTACCATATCTTACACTTCTGTTATGAAGTATTTTAATTTCCGTAATGCGAACCTAAGCCCAAGTATCTTATTTTATCCAAGGAGTAAGTTTAACTGTGATGTGCATTATTGTTTCAGAATAGTATATATACCGATAATTCTTTTCGACCACTCCATGGTTAGACGACCTTTTCCTGCAACTATAATGTAGTCTGTCTCAAAGGCTCATTAAAAGATATATAATATTTAGGTAACGGTCGACTTTTACATTATGTGGTCAGATAACGTGGCCCTTGTAGCATTTTTCAGTGCCAATGAATAGACAATGATATAAGAAAAAACTGACTGTGGAGGTGATACTCAAGCATCTTGTTTGGAACAAAGTCACAAACTCGTAAACAAGCATTCGATGCCCACCAGCAATACAATAACCCACGAGAGAGACAAGGTGGTGGTGATGAACACGGGTGATGATCTCAAGCCCGACCATTCCGTTAGGAAGCACCCCTTTGTGAACGTATCCAAACCCACCTTGAACTAATAGGTTATCCTGAGAGAATCCATTTGTAGTTGCAAGTTGCAACAAGCTCGTCATAGCTAAAGCTACTCTGATTTACCGAGAGCCCACCACCCGGAGATGCAGGCAGCACCATATGTTGTGACGGGTTGATTACGTTTGATCCAGATTGATAACTACTACTACTATACACAAGATGTTGCTGCTGATTACCCCATCCTGCACCTGCACCAGGTGGTGGCACCAATAAACCCGGCAGAAGTGGTGGTGCCATCTTATTGCTTAACATTACATCTAAATATATCCTACATATGTGACTTAAACCTTGAATCATGAAAGTTAGAGATGAATTTTGTATCAGGAGAAAGAAGATGGAGAAGGTATAGAGTTAGAGTTACCTTCGGAGGTAGGCAGATTGAGGCAAAGCAGAAAGACTGCAATAAGGGCAATAAATAACAAACCTACCCCCTGTTGTGATCTAAATTATAAGGGGTAACTTGTCACCAACCACCTCAGTATTGCTAGACGCACTTTTTGACAATGAAGATGGTGTACGTGGTGGTGTTCTTAATGTTGATGATGCATTTGGAACCGAAAAAATTGAACTAGAAGATGGTATGAAGGGTAGTGGAAGTAGTGGAAACAGATTTGCCGGTGAGGTTGGTGGAATAACGATAACGTTAGTACGGGGAGTGGGTGGTGTAAGTATTACAGGGTTTTGTGAAGCTGCTGGTGGTGGTGGAGTAAAGGTTGTTGGTTGTGGTTGGGGAGTATTTGTTGATGTCGAAGGTGGTGGAGGTGATGAAGGTTGTAGTGGTGAATCTGGTGATGGTGGTAAGGTTGATGAAGGTGGGGTGGTGTATTTGAAGGAAGTGTTGATGTTGGTGTCAGAATGGATGGTGGAGAAGACGAAGTTGTAGGAAGTATTGTTGTCGCCAGTGGTGGTAGAGATGATTCAGGTGGAGGTGATTTGTTAGATTCATCGGGCGGTGGAGATGATAATGGTGGTGGTGAATGGTTAAGTTCATCAGGTGGTGGGGGCGGTGATGGTAGTGGCGATGGGGATTTAAGTGGTGGTGGTGTTTTTTATTGGTCAGGCGATGGTGGTGGTGTTTTGATTGCACAGGTGGTGGGGATGAAGGTGGAGGAGGTGGTGGTGGTGGGGAAGAAGAATTGAGCAAGGGGTGGTGGTGGTGATGGGGAATTGGGGATGATTTTGGAGAGGGAGCAGGGAGCCGCCACCGGGGGTGAAGATGTCATGATATGGAAATCAAGTATTAGTATAAGAATAATTCAGGCAAAGGGGGTGAAAATCAAAATCTCCTCCCCCTCCCCCTCTTGTGACTGTTCCTCCTCCTTGAAACAATAATGCCCATTCCGTTTGGAGTCTCCTGAAAATGAAAATAGTTAAGTTGCAATGTTGGTGTTCTTCTTATATGAATAGAAATAATAAATCTAAATTATCATGTAGGGTGTAGAATATAAGAACCAGCGTTCTCGAGGCTCCTAAATTACATTCCAACCCATCTTCGTGTTAAAATACTCCCATATTTAGTTTTGTGGTAAAATAAATATTGACAAATACATTCTTAGAATTTTTGTTATTATGCTAAACCAGTAAAACACCTTCTTTTATTACCGATGTTTTTAGGTTTTATGTCATGACTAATTCAGTTGTAGTGATGTTGTATGTCGGCTAGTTTAGGACCATTGGGTACACCTTCTGAAACTCCAAGGAGGTATAGATAATCAAATATTGTGCAGTTAACCCATTCTTTGTTATTGGGTTGACCTTCAGTAGAAAGTTGTTACCTTGGCGTGAAGGTTCCATTTTTTCTTAAATTTGTTACCTTCAATGGAAAATTGCATTGAAGAGTTTGAACTGTGAAGAGAAACTAACGAGGTAACATACCTAAGCTTAAGATTACAATTTTGTTCACCAGGGCATTAAGCAGGTAATAGTTGAATATTATTACTCTCTCTTAATCTCCCGATATTTGCTTAGTATTTACATGCAAATCTAGTATGAATGTTTGTGTAATATATTGATATTAATTTTTCTTCATATTTTGGTGTATTGTGGTGAATCGAAATCGGAAATTTGGTGATTGTACTGAGTCATAAATGAAAAATGAAACAGTAACCGTTACTATAATTGCAGATGACCGATTATAAACCACTCAGTGGCAGACCTAGATTTTTTTGTGGGGGTACTTTTTATTATAAAAAGAAGTTTTAAATTGTCCAGTAATCTCGATATGGCGTTCAAGCGCGTGATTCTTTATCTTATACATACACTCTCAACCAACTTGTGAGTTTTTTGTTTTGGACTAATTTGTGAGTTGCATTGACTATTGTTTGAATAAAATAATTAGTCTTATATAATTAGAATTTATATAAAAATAATATGCGTAAATTTTATTTCAAAAAAAAAGAGTCTTTTATGTCTTGGACAATGTTCACTACATTTTACATTCTTACAGAAGTTAAGAAAAGACAAAGCGGACTAATTTTTAAAAATATTATCAGAAATGTAATACGTAAGAAAATGAAAAAAAAACATAATTATATGGTGAAAAATAGCTCTAACAAATTTAAAAGAGAACATCATCAAATTTACCAAGAGAAAAAGACTTAAAGAGGAACTGATCTAAAAATAAAAAGTCAAAAGGTGAGAAATGAAGGGGTCGTGGGAGTCAAACTGTTGTCCTCCATCGCGGACAACTTTCTCTCACTCCATTACAGCAAGACTCGTTCTCTCATAATAATCGTTACTTTCTTCTTTTATGAACACGACCACCCTCTATCAATACTGATACCAACCGTTAGTACATTTCAATAATGATGCCCTTGAATAAGGTTTCAGATCTTCAAAATCAAAAGGTAATTATTCTCCTCAAAATTTTGATTTGTTCTTATAGCATATTACTTATTATCTTTTTGCTTCATTTTTTTGCACCTAATGTATGCTTTATTTATTTTCTATGTGTTGCTATAGTCAAGTATTATTTCTTCTTGCTTCATCTTTTGCATCTAATATATGTTTTATTTGTTTTCTGGAATTAGAACACTAATAGATGCTTTATTCTTTTTGTTTCATTTCATTTGGATGTGTTTATGTACTGCGATGGTTAGGTTTTATTTCTTCTTCCTTCATCTTTTTTCGCGCCTAATAGATGTTTTATTTCTTTTTGTTATGTTCACTAGCAGATTACGGCAAGGGTCTTAGTTGTGAGTTCCATTAGAAGATATAAAAAACAAAAGCCGTTTAAACATGAAGTTGAGCAACGGAGTGCTTTTGCTCTAGGACTTGTTGTTGTTTAGGTAAAACAATGCATTTTATCATTGAACCTTTAAACTTTAAGTTACTTTAGTTTTACCTTATCTTAACATACATGCTGCTATAATTCAATTAAAGTAGTTACATTTTCATTGATTTTGGGGGTTTTCCATTGCCGAGTGATCACATTTTCTCCTCCTTTGCATCATAAAACTATGGTCGCTGATTTTGGGGAAATAAGGAAACTGTCCGGGGTGCAAAGACTTTATAAAAAACTGACCAATTTGAGTTGACCAATATATTTTCTAATTGTTAGGGGGGATAAAATTGTGTTCACCATTTCTTCTCCATACAGGCAAGAGTCGTCGGTAAACTGCCATTGGCGACAACATTAAATGTTTTTTTTGAAGATCGAAGAAATTCATCCCATAAGCCCACGCACAGGCTTTTGGGTTGAACTTCTCTCTAATAAGAGGATGAGAGAAATTCATATACTGAGAATAACGATGAAATGATCCAAAAAAAATCTCAACAACCCCATTTACCTTCCCATCCATATCAATCTTCCATAGACCAATTAAATCCTTTTGAACAACCACATCATCATCCAAGAACACTATTTGATGCAATTTCGGGTACATCTAAGGAAGATAAAATCTAAAATGATTCAACATTGATAAGTATTTAGGGATTCTAAATCGGCATTCTTAATTGCTGAATTCATCACAACTGATGCAGCAATTACATAGTCAGAGAAGATTTAATAACAGTGAACAGGTGGGACTCGGTTAGAGTCCCACCCAAGTAAGAATCTTGGAAATATCCTTTCAGATATTCTTTCATTTCTTGTATATCAAGTCTTTCCTTTATGTGTATCTCTTAATATGTAGAGTTTCCATTTAGTTGTAAACCCTACTAATATAAATGTAATACAAGGGATTGGTATACAACCATCATGTTTTACCGTATCTATTGAATTATTTCAAGATTGCATACTGATAAAGATCAGGATCCTCAAATTCGCGCTTGTATGGTTCATCCTTATACGTCTCCGGATGAGCAATTTGTTCTTCAACAAGTCTCATTGCCAAACAATGCAAACTTCTAGGTGTCGATTTTGCAGCAATTAAGCTATAAAATTCCCCCTGCTTTGTAGCCTTGGTTAATTGCTCATTAACAACAATAATAGTGTTTGTAAGAGAGAGAGGGGAGATATTATGAGAGACCGTGAGAGAGAGAGATTGTGAGGGAGACTGTAAAAGAGAGAGAGATAGATCGTGTGAGAGAAATAGATAGACAGTAAGAGAGAGAGAGTAACGGAGATGAGATGAAGAAGAAAAAAATAGGACAAAAATGGCACTAGTGGTGGCGGTCGGAGTTGAAGAAGAAGAAAAAAAATATTTTATTACCCCTTAAAATTCATTTTCCCGGATAATCTTTTAAATTTCGCATCTTCCCTTTAAAATTTTCACCCAAGATAATATTCTTATTTCCCAAATCAGCGGCCTAAAACTATCTATTGGCTTTCACAAACCTTATTTTGTGGAATTTTGGGGTTGGAATTGAAATTAAGTTAAGAGTAATTGATGTATTGCGGCTCATATCTAGTTGGAAACCAAATATCCAATATATTTGTTCCTAGGAGAGTACCATACAAACTCTTGACACAAAATAAAATTTTCCTTTTGTCCCAACCGTTGAAGCATCCCCACGCCACTCAAAATATTTGAACACAACTATCATGTGCAGTACTAGGCTCAATGTCCCCTCAATTTTTGCTACACGGTATTCGCCAAACTTTGGATAGGTTACGGAGATAACTATTTTGTGTTACAATATGTTTTTTCTATTCTTTCGTCAAACAGAATAGGTTGATGTTGGTGCTTTACCTCAACTTATGGATCTATATAAGAGACACACATGTTGTTCAAAGACCCGCAATGAATAATGTTGTTCGACGAGCAGCTGATACTATCAATAACTTTCTTCATGAGAATAGTAGTATAAAACCCTTTGTCAGGTTTGTTCCTTTGGTAAGTTTGTCACTCAACTTATTACTCTGAAGTTGCATATTTGTTTTGAATTTAACATTTCAGTTAATGTTAGAGAGAAGCATTTGTACGTACGGAATTTGTACAATAACTGTTCGAGGAAACACTTAAAATTTTATATTTTCTATAACGAAAAAGTTTAAGTAAATGTTAAAATATTAAAGAGAGTTATTCAGAAAAGGTGATGAAATGTGTATGATAATGATTTTGTACTAAATTGTGTAGCTTTTGTTTTTGCAAAATCTATAATGGTCGCAACCAATTCTAATTTTTGAGTAAATATCATTTTGCATAAAATTATGTGGGTGTTATATTAAAGAAAGAAAATGAGAGAAGGCGATGAAGAGTATATGATAATGATCTCAACAAATTGTGTCGTTTTTAGTTTTGCATTTTATTAGATTTACATTTTCAAATATTTAGTTTAATTCGTTGTTGTTAAGATGAGATTCCAATTGTGATAACATAAGGCTTATTTTATAAAATCGAGCATAAGTCATTTTGATAAGAACAGGTCCCTCACTTTATAATACGTAAAATATTCAACGGGACCGTTCGTGCTGATAACATAAGGTCCATTTGTGTTAAGCGATGGTCAGCTAATTTTGATAATATAAATTCCGCCACTTTATAATGCTCAATGTGCTCAACAAAAGTGTTCGTGTCGGAGACACGGGTTATACCTAGTTATTATTATAAAATAAACATACTCAACCAGCCTTGTGGGACTCCCATGCACTTGAACCGCATGTGAAAGAAACCCTTGTTTCTCTCTCCTCTCACATGTTCAGTCACGTGGAGAGGGACACTCTTATTTCTCTCACATGCGGTTCAAGTGGGAGTCCCGAGATGGTTTGTGTAGCCTTGTTGTATTATTATTAGTATATGATCTGATATGATGTGAAAAGAAGACAATAACATCTTTCCCTCCGTGATTTTCTGAACAGTAGATCACAAAAAATATGGAACACGTAAGGGAGAAAAATATTCAAGTGGTGCGTTTTTTAGGAATATTTTCCGACAGCTTTTCTGTTTGTTTTAAGGTTTTGTGGTGGAGGCTCCTTGTTTTCCGGTGGCGTTGTTGCTGGTTGACTGGCGGCGACAGTCCAAATCTCTTGGAGATTTTAATTTTTGATTGGTAGTTGCTAGTGATTGTGCTTTTTGGTCTTCTTCCT
>BEHA01000697.1:848818-861959 GCA_002897215.1 Eschscholzia californica subsp. californica
GACATAATGGTTATGGTATCTTTACTTTGAGCATTTTGAGCTATTCAGTTAGTCATATATACACATAGTGTTCACTCCTTTGACTAGTTTTTTTGTATACTAACATTGCTTCCAATTTAGTAGGTTGGAGTGGTTGGAGTCTCCGAGACACTTCAAATCTTCCCTTCCCGATAGAGAGAAACTTTGGTATGCACTAATTGTACTTGATTATGCTCTTCTAACTTGATGTTTCTCCAAAATAATGTAAGTTCCAAATGATAACTTCATTGAACTCATGTGATAGAGAAGATACAATAAATAAGTTTCACAAAGAAAAAAAAAATCAATGGAGCCCGCGTCTTTGGTTCAGGTTGTCGTTATAATTTGAAATGAACTTTTATTAGTCGCCGACAAACTGGAGACCCTGCAAGATATGTTACCACATAATAACATAAAAAAAAAATTCTTGACTATTCTTTGTGGATATATTTCTAGATATCTACTGCCTTCCTCTTCATTTTTCGTTCATTTATTTATTTGGGTTCATCAGTTAACTGAGTTCATCCGTTATTTGAGGGTTAAACTTCTTTAACCAATCAAACAATTTTGGATACATGTAATATGTCTAGCAGAACAAAAGAATACCAGACTTGATGGATGTCGAGAAAAAGGGCAAACGTGGCCAGTAGCTTATAGACCAACTCAACCTAGCTAGTGTTGATCAATTTATCTTCTGCAGTTATTATATGATGACGGTTTCAGTTTACTGTAGGAGGAGAAAAGAATAGCTTGTGTTCTTTGGCCTCAAATTAAAGCGCTACTCTGTGCAAATGTGGTTGAAGTGTAGGAGATACAACTACTAACACTTCAAATTGAAAAACCTCTAAGATAATCTATATCTACCCTAAGAATGCTTCCTTAGTAGATACCAATCCCATACAAACAGAAAAGGGTAATCAAGATCTATGTACTTGGTTGTCTGAGAACTAGTCGTTGCACGAAAAGGTGACTTGGTTGATTAAGTAACCCAAAGAATAATAGTAGGGGACATTTTAGATGAATACCTTGACGTTTAAAAGGGGTGTTAATATTTCAAATAGTATAGAGATGACCAAATTCATACAAGAATAACTTCCGCACGAGTAAGTTATCATTCCCAACAACTTCTATTTCTTTAAATTGGGATCATTAAGATACTTACAACATGCACAAAGTAAAACTATGAAATGATATTCTTTTTTCTTGCTTGGGTACATTGTTGCTAGAAAATTAGCAGTCGTTTCATATAACTTTTTTGTTACAGGAGAAAGGGTTTATGGCCCATTATGTGCCCATATATCCACTTACGAAAAAGGTTGTTCTTATTGATTTATTAGAAGTCAATGGAGCTTCAAATTCATGATTCTAGCTCAGTATATCCATGGAACAATAGATATGAGGTTTAAAAATCTTTTTGTTGCGGTTAAACCAAAGTACCATACACCCATAGATTCGTGGATATTCAGGAATTGCTCTAAGACTAAGGCTAGAACCCGCAATGTTAGATATGAAGCTCGTAGCGGAAAACATGCATTGAAGCAGTCACAAAGGAATATATTGAGGTACATTTATTCTTTCAGTTTTATTATTTTACGGTTTTACCATATCTTACACTTCTGTTATGAAGTATTTTAATTTCCGTAATGCGAACCTAAGCCCAAGTATCTTATTTTATCCAAGGAGTAAGTTTAACTGTGATGTGCATTATTGTTTCAGAATAGTATATATACCGATAATTCTTTTCGACCACTCCATGGTTAGACGACCTTTTCCTGCAACTATAATGTAGTCTGTCTCAAAGGGCTCATTAAAAGATATATAATATTTAGGTAACGGTCGACTTTTACATTATGTGGTCAGATAACGTGGCCCTTGTAGCATTTTTCAGTGCCAATGAATAGACAATGATATAAGAAAAAACTGACTGTGGAGGTGATACTCAAGCATCTTGTTTGGAACAAAGTCACAAACTCGTAAACAAGCATTCGATGCCCACCAGCAATACAATAACCCACGAGAGAGACAAGGTGGTGGTGATGAACACGGGTGATGATCTCAAGCCCGGCCATTCCGTTAGGAAGCACCCCTTTGTGAACGTATCCAAACCCACCTTGAACTAATAGGTTATCCTGAGAGAATCCATTTGTAGTTGCAAGTTGCAACAAGCTCGTCATAGCTAAAGCTACTCTGATTTACCGAGAGCCCACCACCCGGAGATGCAGGCAGCACCATATGTTGTGACGGGTTGATTACGTTTGATCCAGATTGATAACTACTACTACTATACACAAGATGTTGCTGCTGATTACCCCATCCTGCACCTGCACCAGGTGGTGGCACCAATAAACCCGGCGGAAGTGGTGGTGCCATCTTATTGCTTAACATTACATCTAAATATATCCTACATATGTGACTTAAACCTTGAATCATGAAAGTTAGAGATGAATTTTGTATCAGGAGAAAGAAGATGGAGAAGGTATAGAGTTAGAGTTACCTTCGGAGGTAGGCAGATTGAGGCAAAGCAGAAAGACTGCAATAAGGGCAATAAATAACAAACCTACCCCCTGTTGTGATCTAAATTATAAGGGGTAACTTGTCACCAACCACCTCAGTATTGCTAGACGCACTTTTTGACAATGAAAATGGTGTACGTGGTGGTGTTCTTAATGTTGATGATGCATTTGGAACCGAAAAAATTGAACTAGAAGATGGTATGAAGGGTAGTGGAAGTAGTGGAAACAGATTTGCCGGTGAGGTTGGTGGAATAACGATAACGTTAGTACGGGGAGTGGGTGGTGTAAGTATTACAGGGTTTTGTGAAGCTGCTGGTGGTGGGGAGTAAAGGTTGTTGGCTGTGGTTGGGGAGTATTTGTTAATGTCGAAGGTGGTGGAGGTGATGAAGGTTGTAGTGGTGAATCTGGTGATGGTGGTAAGGTTGATGAAGGTGGGGTGGTGTATTTGAAGGAAGTGTTGATGTTGGTGTCAGAATGGATGGTGGAGAAGACGAAGTTGTAGGAAGTATTGTTGTCGCCAGTGGTGGCGGAGATGATTCAGGTGGAGGTGATTTGTTAGATTCATCGGGCGGTGGAGATGATAATGGTGGTGGTGAATGGTTAAGTTCATCAGGTGGTGGGGGCGGTGATGGTAGTGGCGATGGGGATTTAAGTGGTGGTGGTGTTTTTGATTGGTCAGGCGATGGTGGTGGTGTTTTGATTGCACAGGTGGTCGGGATGAAGGTGGAGGAGGTGGTGGTGGTGGGGAAGAAGAATTGAGCAAGGGGTGGTGGTGGTGATGGGGAATTGGGGATGATTTTGGAGAGGGAGCAGGGAGCCGCCACCGGGGGTGAAGATGCCATGATATGGAAATCAAGTATTAGTATAAGAATAATTCAGGCAAAGGGGGTGAAAATCAAAATCTCCTCCCCCTCCCCCTCTTGTGACTGTTCCTCCTCGAAACAATAATGCCCATTCCGTTTGGAGTCTCCTGAAAATGAAAATAGTTAAGTTGCAATGTTGGTGTTCTTCTTATATGAATAGAAATAATAAATCTAAATTATCATGTAGGGTGTAGAATATAAGAACCAGCGTTCTCGAGGCTCCTAAATTACATTCCAACCCATCTTCGTGTTAAAATACTCCCATATTTAGTTTTGTGGTAAAATAAATATTGACAAATACATTCTTAGAATTTTTGTTATTATGCTAAACCAGTAAAACACCTTCTTTTATTACCGATGTTTTTAGGTTTTATGTCATGACTAATTCAGTTGTAGTGATGTTGTATGTCGGCTCGTTTAGGACCATTGGGTACACCTTCTGAAACTCCAAGGAGGTATAGATAATCAAATATTGTGCAGTTAACCCATTCTTTGTTATTGGGTTGACCTTCAGTAGAAAGTTGTTACCTTGGCGTGAAGGTTCCATTTTTTCTTAAATTTGTTACCTTCAATGGAAAATTGCATTGAAGAGTTTGAACTGTGAAGAGAAACTAACGAGGTAACATACCTAAGCTTAAGATTACAATTTTGTTCACCAGGGCATTAAGCAGGTAATAGTTGAATATTATTACTCTCTCTTAATCTCCCGATATTTGCTTAGTATTTACATGCAAATCTAGTATGAATGTTTGTGTAATATATTGATATTAATTTTTTTTTCATATTTTGGTGTATTGTGGTGAATCGAAATCGGAAATTTGGTGATCTGAGTCATAAATGAAAAATGAAACAGTAACCGTTACTATAATTGCAGATGACCGATTATAAACCACTCAGTGGCAGACCTAGATTTTTTTGTGGGGGTACTTTTTATTATAAAAAGAAGTTTTAAATTGTCCAGTAATCTCGATATGGCGTTCAAGCGCGTGATTCTTTATCTTATACATACACTCTCAACCAACTTGTGAGTTTTTTGTTTTGGACTAATTTGTGAGTTGCATTGACTATTGTTTGAATAAAATAATTAGTCTTATATAATTAGAATTTATATAAAAATAATATGCGTAAATTTTATTTCAAAAAAAAAGAGTCTTTTATGTCTTGGACAATGTTCACTACATTTTACATTCTTACAGAAGTTAAGAAAAGACAAAGCGGACTAATTTTTAAAAATATTATCAGAAATGTAATACGTAAGAAAATGAAAAAAAACATAATTATATGGTGAAAAATAGCTCTAACAAATTTAAAAGAGAACATCATCAAATTTACCAAGAGAAAAAGACTTAAAGAGGAACTGATCTAAAAATAAAAAGTCAAAAGGTGAGAAATGAAGGGGTCGTGGGAGTCAAACTGTTGTCCTCCATCGCGGACAACTTTCTCTCACTCCATTACAGCAAGACTCGTTCTCTCATAATAATCGTTACTTTCTTCTTTTATGAACACGACCACCCTCTATCAATACTGATACCAACCGTTAGTACATTTTAATAATGATGCCCTTGAATAAGGTTTCAGATCTTCAAAATCAAAAGGTAATTATTCTCCTCAAAATTTTGATTTGTTCTTATAGCATATTACTTATTATCTTTTTGCTTCATTTTTTTGCACCTAATGTATGCTTTATTTATTTTCTATGTGTTGCTATAGTCAAGTATTATTTCTTCTTGCTTCATCTTTTGCATCTAATATATGTTTTATTTGTTTTCTGGAATTAGAACACTAATAGATGCTTTATTCTTTTTGTTTCATTTCATTTAGATGTGTTTATGTACTGCGATGGTTAGGTTTTATTTCTTCTTCCTTCATCTTTTTTCGCGCCTAATAGATGTTTTATTTCTTTTTGTTATGTTCACTAGCAGATTACGGCAAGGGTCTTAGTTGTGAGTTCCATTAGAAGATATAAAAAACAAAAGCCGTTTAAACATGAAGTTGAGCAACGGAGTGCTTTTGCTCTAGGACTTGTTGTTGTTTAGGTAAAACAATGCATTTTATCATTGAACCTTTAAACTTTAAGTTACTTTAGTTTTACCTTATCTTAACATACATGCTGCTATAATTCAATTAAAGTAGTTACATTTTCATTGATTTTGGGGGGTTTTCCATTGCCGAGTGATCACATTTTCTCCTCCTTTGCATCATAAAACTATGGTCGCTGATTTTGGGGAAATAAGGAAACTGTCCGGGGTGCAAAGACTTTATAAAAAACTGACCAATTTGAGTTGACCAATATATTTTCTAATTGTTAGGGGGGATAAAATTGTGTTCACCATTTCTTCTCCATACAGGCAAGAGTCGTCGGTAAACTGCCATTGGCGGCAACATTAAATGTTTTTTTTGAAGATCGAAGAAATTCATCCCATAAGCCCACGCACAGGCTTTTGGGTTGAACTTCTCTCTAATAAGAGGATGAGAGAAATTCATATACTGAGAATAACGATGAAATGATCCAAAAAAATCTCAACAACCCCATTTACCTTCCCATCCATATCAATCTTCCATAGACCAATTAAATCCTTTTGAACAACCACATCATCATCCAAGAACACTATTTGATGCAATTTCGGGTACATCTAAGGAAGATAAAATCTAAAATGATTCAACATTGATAAGTATTTAGGGATTCTAAATCGGCATTCTTAATTGCTGAATTCATCACAACTGATGCAGCAATTACATAGTCAGAGAAGATTTAATAACAGTGAACAGATGGGACTCGGTTAGAGTCCCACCCAAGTAAGAATCTTGGAAATATCCTTTCAGATATTCTTTCATTTCTTGTATATCAAGTCTTTCCTTTATGTGTATCTCTTAATATGTAGAGTTTCCATTTAGTTGTAAACCCTACTAATATAAATGTAATACAAGGGATTGGTATACAACCATCCTGTTTTACCGTATCTATTGAATTATTTCAAGATTGCATACTGATAAAGATCAGGATCCTCAAATTCGCGCTTGTATGGTTCATCCTTATACGTCTCCGGATGAGCAATTTGTTCTTCAATAAGTCTCATTGCCAAACAATGCAAACTTCTAGGTGTCGATTTTGCAGCAATTAAGCTATAAAATGCCCCCTGCTTTGTAGCCTTGGTTAATTGCTCATTAACAACAATAATAGTGTTTGTAAGAGAGAGAGGGGAGATATTATGAGAGACCGTGAGAGAGAGAGATTGTGAGGGAGACTGTAAAAGAGAGAGAGAGATAGATCGTGTGAGAGAAATAGATAGACAGTAAGAGAGAGAGAGAGAGAGAGTAACGGAGATGAGATGAAGAAGAAAAAAATAGGACAAAAATGGCACTAGTAGTGGCGGTCGGAGTTGAAGAAGAAGAAAAAATATATTTTATTACCCCTTAAAATTCATTTTCCCGGATAATCTTTTAAATTTCGCATCTTCCCTTTAAAATTTTCACCCAAGATAATATTCTTATTTCCCAAATCAGCGGCCTAAAACTATCTATTGGCTTTCACAAACCTTATTTTGTGGAATTTTGGGGTTGGAATTGAAATTAAGTTAAGAGTAATTGATGTATTGCGGCTCATATCTAGTTGGAAACCAAATATCCAATATATTTATTCCTAGGAGAGTACCATACAAACTCTTGACACAAAATAAAATTTTCCTTTTGTCCCAACCGTTGAAGCATCCCCACGCCACTCAAAATATTTGAACACAACTATCATGTGCAGTACTAGGCTCAATGTCCCCTCAATTTTTGCTACACGGTATTCGCCAAACTTTGGATAGGTTACGGAGATAACTATTTTGTGTTACAATATGTTTTTTCTATTCTTTCGTCAAACAGAATAGGTTGATGTTGGTGCTTTACCTCAACTTATGGATCTATATAAGAGACACACATGTTGTTCGAAGACCCGCAATGAATAATGTTGTTCGACGAGCAGCTGATACTATCAATAACTTTCTTCATGAGAATAGTAGTATAAAACCCTTTGTCAGATTTGTTTCTTTGGTAAGTTTGTCACTCAACTTATTACTCTGAAGTTGCATATTTGTTTTGAATTTAACATTTCAGTTAATGTTAGAGAGAAGCATTTGTACGTACGGAATTTGTACAATAACTGTTCGAGGAAACGCTTAAAATTTTATATTTTCTATAACGAAAAAGTTTAAGTAAATGTTAAAATATTAAAGAGAGTTATTCAGAAAAGGTGATGAAATGTGTATGATAATGATTTTGTACTAAATTGTGTAGCTTTTGTTTTTGCAAAATCTATAATGGTCGCAACCAATTCTAATTTTTGAGTAAATATCATTTTGCATAAAATTATGTGGGTGTTATATTAAAGAAAGAAAATGAGAGAAGGCGATGAAGAGTATATGATAATGATCTCAACAAATTGTGTCGTTTTTAGTTTTGCATTTTATTAGATTTACATTTTCAAATATTTAGTTTAATTCGTTGTTGTTAAGATGAGATTCCAATTGTGATAACATAAGACTTATTTTATAAAATCGAGCATAAGTCATTTTGATAAGAACAGGTCCCTCACTTTATAATACGTAAAATATTCAACGGGACCGTTCGTGCTGATAACATAAGGTCCATTTGTGTTAAGCGATGGTCAGCTAATTTTGATAATATAAATTCCGCCACTTTATAATGCTCAATGTGCTCAACAAAAGTGTTCGTGTCGGAGACACGGGTTATACCTAGTTATTATTATAAAATAAACATACTCAACCAGCCTTGTGGGACTTGATAGGCCCAAAAATAGGTCTATTCCCGCAAGTATACGGGGTCAAGTTATAGTATTTTAGTAAATCGAGTATCGTCCCAAGGACAAGCTATTTTATCTAAATCTCGAATTAAAACCCCCTTTCATTAATTTTGATTTGTTTTTAAGAAACTATTTTAAAAAAAAAGCAATACTAAAAGACTAATAAGAATGAAATCAAGATGAGAAGAAGAATCTAGGATTTTCGATTTCACTACATAAATGGACTACTTAAAACATGCATTAATTAACAAATCCCTTTTCTCATGTATAACTCAAAATCTAACATAATAAACTATTTAGATTTCAGAATATATTCATTAATAACACAATTCAAAATCAAGAATGTATGATTGACTACCATATAAAACTAATTTCCTACACTATCATTCAAGATCTAAAAGGCATATCTCATCTAATAAATCAATAAAAGCATGAAATATCTAATTATAATACATGAATGATAATAAGGTTATAGAATCGACATGAAATGACAATCAATAGGCATTGAAGCTCAAAATAAGGATTCATTGATTTATAACATATCTCAAAATAAGCCCAAATATGAGTTTCCTCTAGACCCTAGATACAAAATTTAGCTACTCATGGAATCTAAAATAATATTCATTGAATTCATAAAATAAATGGAATTACAAAAGATTAATGGAAAGAAATCACCAAGAATGTTCACAATCCATACTCCCATGTATCTCCATTTTGATGTCCAATTTAAGCTCCAAGTATCTCAAGAATATTGCTCAAAACTCCAAATAATAGCTTATTAGAAGATAAAAGAAGAGAAATTTAGAAGAGAGATAGAAGAAGAAGAGATTTTAGAGAAGAAGGTATGAAGAAATTAGAAGGTTAGAAGAAGAAATAAGAAGGAGAAAGAAATTAGAAAGAAAATGTAGAGAAAAGATGAAGGTGGTAGAGAAAGTAGAAGAAAAGAATGGGGGATTAGGGTTAGAAGATAGAAAGATAAGTGGCTTAGAAATTAGATAAGGAAGCCATTTGAGAGGGTTGTTGAAGTCTAGGTTTTAATGGAGGAGAAAGAGTTATTATATAGGTTTAGGGTTTTTTGTTGGGTTAAATTGGTAAAAACTGAAAAAGACAGGGGTCATTTTAGGAATTTCTAGGGTTAAATATGAAGAAAACCCTAAATAGCACAAGTTTGGGCGGCTAGGGTTTGCTGGGTTCGAATTCGGATGCTAGGGTGTAGCCGGTCATAAGTTAATAGGGTGAGACGGAGCAGCAGCCCTTGGATTTTCACGCGCACGGATCTGGGTGGTTAAGAAGAGGCCACGTGTCCGGGAGCATGAATTTAACAAGCTTCGGATGTACGGGATAAGTGATAAAGGCTGGGACTCACAGCAGCTGTGCGATCTACAAAGCACGGAAGGTAACGGTCACGATTAAAACGTGGCCACGGGACTACCGGATTAAGTTGCTACGGGCTACACGGGATGCACAGGAACCGTCCGATCTAGGACACGCGGAAGGCTACGGTCCAGATTATAACGTGGGAGCGGGACTACTGGAACAAGCTGCGACGCGCTACACTGAATCAAGCTTATAAGGGTCACTTCGCTGCTGAGCGCTAACACGGGAATCGCGTATACCAGCCTCCAAAGCGCGCCACGTGTCTTCTTCTATACCGCGCGCCAGAACTATGCCCGGAGGTGTCCCACTAGTCAACATCTTTTGACTGAACTTTGACCTTGGGTTATTCCTTCGTCCGGACTCCGATTTGACTTCCGTTTTCTCCTACGGACTCGTCTCGACCTCTACTTTCCAACCACGCACTGACCTTGGCCAAATTACCAGAATGTCCTTCACTCCAAATGACCAAAATACCCTTTATGCATCTTTTCCTCGTTTTTAACCATTTTTTACACCTAACTCCACAAAACACACCTAATCAAGAAAATCAACCATTTTATTATAATAAAGACCCGAAACGAACTAACTCGACTAAATTAAACGACTTAGATGGGACATTTTCATGACCCATCAAACATCCCCAAACTTAGATTTTGCTAGTCCTCGAGCAAAACAAAATAAAAGAAAAACCTAACTCACTTTCGGAGGAATCCCGGTTGCATTTAGCATATGCAACAAGCCGTTAAACCCCTAGGTTGCCCTAGTGGACGAGTTTTGTCTCGTGAGGGTTTCCAGAGAATGTACCCACAAAATTCAAAAACATTTCTAAAATACAATAGGGTCCAAAAGCACTCAAAGTCAACTAAGACGGACTGAAAATGTTTATCTCCTAGAAAATTTTAGCAAGCTAATAGGAATCAGTCAAAGTTAACAACACTATACAGACGTTAAAGATCTCTTCACTAATAATCTAGACTCAAAGTGTACGTGACTAGCCACAATGAGAATCACTTCAGTTCCAAGCAGACAGACCCTTGATCCCTATCTTAATACATTTCGCCTCGACTTTGGCCTCACAGACATACGCTCTAAAAGATGAATCACTCAGAAATGGTTCGCTCGTATGTGCGAGTGTGATCACTAAACTTGAACTCAACACATAAAAAGGGGTGAGGACAATATTTTAGAACGAATGATCTACGAAAAGGAATATAACCACTAAATGGAATGGGGAAGCTCACTTACCCTTCTCACCCACTCTACCTTATAATAATGCTTCCTAAAGGTCAACGGATACAAGTGATGAGATGGATGGTGATGAGATCCCGAGAATGTCGACGCCTTCAATGCTAGAGAACTTCAAGCAACTTCCATACTTAGCTTTTTTTGCTTCGAACACTTATTTTACATAACAAACTAAAGTTCACATGAACTTTCATACACACTATACTCAATTTCTTTTTCAGAGATTTTTCTTTTTTTTTTTTTTTTTTTTTTTTTTTTTTTTCAAACACACTATAAAACACAACTATAAACCATGCAATCAATGCAATACCAACACTAGTATTCTCAACAATCAACTTTTCAATTTTTCGCACTTTGCTTTCACATTCTTCTTCCTTTACTTTTCATGCCTTCATTCTCGGGAGTCATATGATGAATGGATGGTGGAGTATCCGTCTTCCTAAAGTTGACACTATTATCGGGCTTCATGGACTACAAGAGTAAGGTTTATTCGCTATCCTGATGTCACTCCTAATGGCTATGGAAGTTGAGCACACGAGATCAAATGAGCTCTTTTAACAAAGTTGCGAGGTTGAGTAGCTCTTCACTCTACTCGGAATTAGCGCAGAAGAGTACACTCAAAGGTAATAGAAAGGCTCAGAAATCTCACAAGGGTTAAGTCTCCACTAATGATTAATCTAGTTCACTCAGAACCGTCTACCCTTCACTTCCATAATACTCACATGGCTAGCACACAGACGACCTCAAGACTCGAAATTCATGAAGAAACCTTTAACAACCGGATAGTACGGTCAACTCGACTCTATAACTATTAACAAGCCAAAACAACCATTAGACTCACATTTTCGGTCCAAAATTGAAAAAATTTTGAACCCTCTTGAATTTTCGAAATGAAGGACTTAGCAAAAAGTTCTTCCCTATCCCCAAACTTAAACCGAACATTGTCCCCAATGTTCTGAAGACTATGCCAAAATAAAAAGATGAGAGGGAAGATATTACCATACTCCACTGTCCTATATCAGAAGCATGGGTTGCCTCCCAAGAAGCGCTAAGTTTATCGTCTTCAGCCAGACGATGATAATGAAAAAAATTACTGTAAACCTACTGGATTAATGGTTAATGACTCCCCATACAATAGTAATCGGAAGATTTGAGGGTCAACCCAAAAGATGAAGTATCCAGGAAGGTTCAGTCTCACATCCATGGAATGATATGGCAGTTTAAGTGAGACTTCCAATGTGAATGAGTCATCCCCAAACTTAGATGAAGCGACAATCATTAAGTTTGGCGATAAACTAAAGTTGAAAGACATTGGATAAAATGGATCCTCATAAACATGACAAATGGATTGAGAGACCATGGTAGAGTTTACAAGCGATTGCAACGGGGTAACTTGAACTTCCGAGGGACATGGTGCATAACTATTTAAGAGATTGGACTCATCTAGATCAACACTCAAACTAGGAGGTTCTAAAATGACCTCATTGGCTCGTTGTAAAATCACCTCCAAGTTAGGTACTAGCTCATTTGAGTCTGACTTAGGTAAAGACTCTGAAAAACTTTCTAAAATTTCTCTTATTATGATGTCATCGGTGTCCTTAAAGAATTCTAAGGTTTCACCTAAGTCAAATGAGTCATCACTCTCTTTACACATTTCTGTAAGCCATAACTCATCATCTTCATCTTCTGTAATACCTCCAATTGGACTCAAAAGGGTATCATCATGACTAAGTGTAGTAAAAGATTGAGAATCAAGAAATAATACAGACTCAGCTTTTGGATCTTCTAAAAGTGGCTCAAGAGTTTGCTCAACAATGGACTCGTATGATAATGGAACATTGATGTTGACATGTTTGAACAATTTCACTACCTCATCAGATTGAGGTAACTTCATCGTCTCCATTAGACGCTGAGGGTATGGAGCTCTAGGAACATAAGGTTCAAACGTTGGAGGTGGACTCTCAGACTCACGAGCCTTCTCAGGATTATCACGAGGGTGTAACTTGTTATCCTCATGAACTCTTACTCTCTTGTCAAGAACTCTACCTCTCCTAAGGGTGGTAACTACATTGGCTTGATCGGGTGGTTGTTTAGCCAATGTACATTCTGATCCCTGCCCTGGTTGGCTCAGAACCTCACCAATTTCTATCTGACTAAAGGCTTCTTGAAGTTGACACACCTGGTTTTTTAAACTAATCAATGTCTGAGTGGTCGCTTGCATAAACTCTGGCGTGTTCATGGTGTCCTCTAATGTCATCTTCTTTTCAGAAGAATGTTGGACACTGGATTGAGCATAAGGATCGCTAGAGGCACCAAACTCA
>BEHA01000697.1:878061-941344 GCA_002897215.1 Eschscholzia californica subsp. californica
CTACACGACGAAGGACAAATCTGTTTCTGTGTTCGTTCTCTTTAGTAAGGATAACTTTGATCGGAAATCAGGAAGGAGAGATTAAGAAGAGGCAATCCTACTTTGAAACACGAAGAAATTCAAGGTATAGTGTTAAAGACAAATAAAGCTGTAGTTTATGCTCTCTATCTTAACACTGGTTGAAACCTAAATGAAGGTTTATTATACTTATTTTCCTGCGATGACCTTAATGTACGGTTTTTTCTCTCCTTCAGTCATGACATCTGTGCTTCTTTTCATGACAAATTGATCATAAATCTTGACATCAGAAAGCCCTAAATTATGTATGTACGATGAGAAGATCCTTAGTCAATGCTTTTCATGATTTTCTTTTTGACCTTTTTTTTTTCTGGCCCTTAAGTCCTATTTGCCCGAAACTGATAAAAAGATCCTTAATCAATGGTTTTCTAGGATATCAAGATCCTTAAACGTATCAATCTCTGTGGGGTGGTCAGAGAGAGGCCAGGAAATTGGTTTAGTTGTTGAACTTGATGATCGAATTTAGGTGGATATTGATTCCTATTTTGGTTGCCGAGTTTCTTGCTTAGTCCATCTTATTTTTGTTACTAATGCAATAGATTATATGTTACCAGTGGCAGTTTTTCTTTTAATCAAGTCTGAAATTATTCTTACAAAAACAAAAATATTTGGTCTATGGATCTGCATTATAATTGGTTGTGGTTCCTACATAGTTGTCGGTTATAGTTCTAAGTTGCCTTTTGGCTTTGCTTAGTGTGCAACCAACAATCGTGGGAGTGAGTTAAATTAAGGTCGGCACTCCAGTAACCAGACTCTATTTTTATGAGGAAGAATTGTGAGATTCCTACTTTAATGTCGGTTATAGTTTCACTGTACACAAGATGTTCTATTTTTTAAGTATAATGTTAATTTGGACTGTATCAACAGGTCGAAATGTGGTTGGAATCTCGACGTTGTAAATACTCTGCTCCAAATTGTTCATGAGATAACAAATTCTCAGGATTAAGGATGACAGTAGGCTCTATTTTATACAATAAAAAAAATTGTGAATTCCTTCTAAAGTTGGTTTGAGTTTCAATGCATGTGTGTAGATGTACAAGATTTGCCAGTTTTTTTCGAGTTTTTCATTTGCAATATGTTTACATTGGTGACATATATGCTATGTTTGAACAAATTGTGATTTTGTTAGTTTCAATCACAATTTGACAAAGGGTTTTAATTATTTTATTTAGTTCTTTATGGATGTTGACAGAGGGTCAAACACGACCAGTTGTGCATACACCTTCATATCGAATATGAATTGACTGTATCTTTTCTTGACCACCGACATTGCCAACTCTACAAAACTAAAAACACTTCATATTGTAGTCATATTGCATATTTGATTTTTCAAGAAGTGATGATTTCTGTGAACATACAAGTCCCTGAAAGTAGTTTGGCCTACCAAAGGAATTAAAATACAACACACAAAGTTAGAAAACTTATTTCCATTGTCTTGATAATAGATGAATTTACTTTTGAGTTACAACTCTAAGCTAATTAATTAGTTTAAGTGGATATGGTATCCTGAAATATTCTAATGGAATTGGTTCAATATTCTTGAAGCCTTCTGTTTGTTGGAAATACCTTGACAGTTAAACTCGGTGAAATCACTGCATTGATATGTTGCAGTGGTTATCTTTTAATGTGGATAATGCCGCATGGTTATGAATTTTGGGAAGCTTTATAGGCGCCTCCCATGCGTGTTAGATGCGCCTCCTTTCCTCACAAATTTCATTTTAGAGAGGCGCTATTAACATTTTTAGGAAGTGCTTTTAAAACTTCTCTATGTTTTTTTTGCAGAAGTACGATTAGCCTGTGTCATAACAACGTATCTGTGTTTGTTGTTTTGATTCTTATCTAAGATAAGGATTGTTTTTGTAGTCATTTGGTAGGGAGTTGTTGAGATCTCGAAGTTGCCACTATTGGAGACTCCAAATCGTCGATAAACTTCAATCTTTCCATGAGTATGCTTTGTCACGCTGATGCTTTTCTAAGGTAGTAGTTCTGAGATTGAATCTTTGTGTGATGCTTTTCAAACAAGTTATTGTAATTTGTACATGTTGCGATATTCTATCAAATGTTGGATCTATAACTTTTGTCATGATACCAAAAATGTGTTCCTATTCGAGATTAAGGCAGACACTCTATTTTTGTGGTTGTTTATTCTTTCGGTCTTTCCAATCTAACAAGTTATTGCTTACATCGCAATAAGCTATCTTATGATGTAGGCTGATGTTGGATTCATAGTTTTTCTCATGATATTACAATGTGGTGCCGTTCAAGATAAAGGCTGGCAGTTGTTTTTACTGGGAACTTACAAGGTGTCTTTGAATGTGCTCTAGTTAAAATGTAATAAAAAATTTGCTAATTTTTTTTGTTGATATAGTTTTGGATTGTAATTGAATGATTTTCTGCAGAATATCTTTCGCAAACCAACCCTATTTGAGATTAAGGTTGGCAGTTTGTTTGCTTTTGGGGTTTTATATTCGAAACTGCTCGGGCAATACTTATGGTGTTGTATGCATGTTGACAGAGGGTCAAACATGGCCAGTGGCTATCATAGAAACTTCATGAACATATGAAGTCCCTTTATGTGGTAAAGACTAAAGGCAATGAAAGCAATTTGGCCTACCAAATGAATTACAACCTAACTCACAAAATGAAGTAACTTATTTGCATTTTTTTGCTATTAAACATAATATTACGTTTTAAGTTATAGCTCTGAAGTCTGATCTAATTGGTTGTTTGAAGGGGAAATGTTATTCTGGACTACTGTAATTGGTTGGTTCGATAAGCTTTTAGCCTTGGAGCTTGTTTTGTTGGAAACATCAAGCTAGTCAAACCCAGGGTAATTACTGAATTCATATTTCGCATCGGTTATCTTTAAAATATGGATAATGTGTGGATGGATACGAATATGCTTTGTTGTTTTGATGTAAGGGATATCTACTTGCAATCATTTGTTAGGAAGTGGCCAGAATCTCGAAGATGCAACTACTCGACTCCAAATTGGAGGCAGACTTTACTCCTCTCATGATTATGCTTTATGACATTTATGCTTTTCTAAGATAATAGTAGCTCTGAGATTGAATCTTTGTTCACTATTCATTTAAGACATTTTAAAAAGTGCTCGTTATTTACTGGGATCCCGGAAGATGTCTTCGGATGTGTTCATAGTATAAATGCATTATTTTTCTTCCAAAAAATTTCTATTGCTATAATTTTGGATTATAATTGAATGATTTTCTGCATGAATATCACTTGTAGACAATTTTTATGAGCCTATCATCTTATTTTAATTTCTACCAAATCAGTGTAAATTACTCTTGAGTTCTCATTATAACTTTTTGGCCCCATTCTAGCTTGAGTATATAATATGATGAAGATAGGATTATAAAGAAAGAGAAAGTGAGTCTATTAGCATGGATCATACTATGGTGCCAGAGAGTGTCCTTCGCTTTCAAAAAAGGCCGTCTGCGCTTTTCATGGTCATCTTGATGATGTGCTTGATCTCTCATAGTTCAAATCCCAGGTTAGTTATTTGTCTTCTATAATAAATTTTGTTATGGCTTTTGTCTTTCTTATGGATTACTCGTAAATGATTATTACCCTATCAATATGTCAACGCCCTAGTACTTGTATTAGCTCTTGACTAAATCATTTTGAGTGACGTTGATCTGATAAATAAGATGTTTGAAAAGATTTGTTAGATATAGAAATTCACTTCTAAAATTAGATGTTGATTATATCATCTATAAAGTCGAGAATCATGAACTGCAACAACCCTTTGATTTTGATGAATAGATAGATTTGTTGGACTAGTAATTGGGCCTTTGGGGTCCTTTATGTTGTCTCTCTAGAAAAAAGATGTTCTTGATCATGTTAAATCTGGTATGTTTTGAGTATGATAGTGATCAAGATTGACCAATATATTGACAAAGCATCAAGACTGAGTCAACATTTGTGAGGTGGGATCAAGTTTATATGATACTATACCCATGTTAAGTCTGAGTTGGACCAAGATGGGGTTTTTGTAGCATTTATACCTCCTGTGTTTCCTAGAGAAGACCAGAGTCAGAGATTTGGAACTAAAGCCGTGGTTCAAGTATTACTTGGTCAAGCTACCAAAACCTCCGTGTATTGTATAAACTCAACCATGATTTTATGGCTTCTTTGGGATTCTGGGTTTACTTTCTTTCACCGATGCAATGGAAGTAGGAATATGTTTGGACTTGGAAGGAGATGACATGATCTTGTGTACTTAAGAAGACTGCAATTTGGAGTAGTTGGATGCCTGGATGTGCTTCTTGAACGAAATGCAATAGTTTACTTATGTATGAGTAATGACAAGGTAGGAATGTATCATTTGGACATGCTTTAGGACATAGCTAGAAACAAGCTTCCTCCAATGCATCCTTCTTTGTATTTTCTCTCTTTAGACCTTCACTTTCTAACATTGAGTTATAACAAGAGAAAATCCGAAGTAAATGAAAATGCAAACCAAATAACAAAGAAAACATACTCATCTAGAAAACCAATACTCATAATTGTTTATCTTCAAAAGATCCCTTATGATCCCACCCACCCACCCAAATAAGATATTGTTCATCTTCAAAACCCTGGAGAGAGAAAATCTAGGGAGGAGAAAGAGATGATGAGAGAAAGAAAGAGAGTTGACTATATGAGGGAATTAAAAGGATGGTATTTATGGAAAGTCTAAAAAATGTTAACAGTCAATGGACGGAAAAGAAGGGAGGAGGTCATAAGGGTATTTTCAGTAAACTAAGGGGCGAGGCAAGAGTCTGGTCATGGTCATGAAGTAGGGGGCCATTTGAGAAATCACCCATTAAAAAAACAGAACTGAAAATAACTCCATGTTTTGCTTAGCAAGTAGACCACTAAGTTGCCCGCATCATTCCCCGTCCGTGTCTGAGAAAGTTTTGCCTCTGGCAAAATAAACTGTCAGGAACGCTCCAGGATATTATATTACCCACATATTATCAAAAATATATTGAAGTTTCCACTTGAGAAGATACTTTTGGTATCCCCTGTAGCAACTTGTGCGTCCGTGATATCTTCAATCTCATCTTTGCTTAAAGGGATGAATTGTGGAGATGATAAAGGATGAAATTGTTGGTCTCATAGGTATAATGGGTAAGTCGTTAATTTTCTTACAACTCTTTGTAGGAATCAGTTAGGCCTTATAAGAATCATTACATAATCTTCTATTAAAAATTCCTCATGCTTACATTGTAAATCAATGACGCTTTTATACTTCCATTGTCCATGGTAATGCATTTTCTTGATCTTCCAGTGCAATTCATGAATTGATGTGTAAGTTGAACTAAATGCAATATGGACTCTCACTTCCTAGCACTACCACATACAAGACACTACAAGAATTATCCTAAGCTTTTACTGACTACTTATTTTGCCCATAAGTTTGTGGTTGGTATGTAGATGAAAACTTGAGTTTAATGCCCATCATGTGCCAAAGTGTTTTTAAGACATAACTCATAAACCTGACGTCCCTATTAGACACTGTCCCATGGAGATGAACCACCTCTCTGAAAAACGTTTAACAATATTAGCAAAATAGGAAAGTGTTGGGACAAGGAATAAAATGAGTCTCATCCTTTTTAGGTGAAGGAAAAGAAGGAATACTCAAGTGACTGAAGTTTTCCCCATGATTTCATTTTTTAGATGCTCATCAGCCCGGGTCTCTATTCCTGCAGTATTGTTAGGATAAATCTGATAGTGTGGCAGATTGTGGTCCTTGGGACAGATTCATTTTTTATGTCATTTATTGAAGGGATATCTTGTGAAAAGTCTTTCATGGATTTGACCATGTTGTTCATTGAGTAGGGGTTCTGCGTTTGGAAGAGTCTCTACAACGGGTTCAAGAGACGATTTCTTTGCATCAAAGGGATAATAACAGGTTCTACTTTTATGTCTTGAACAAACTGTCTTTCATTAACTATGGGACAGATTTGAGTTTGGGGTAATTTCCACTTATACAGGTTATCAGCAACACTTCATTGTTCTATTTGTTCAGTTAACTTTTTTTCTTAATCGTAAATGAATCTTATTGCTTGCTAACTTTAGTTTTTGTTGGCTTCGAAGTAAACTTTGTAATCTTAGTGGTTTATTTTGTTTTTTAGGTGGTCGGAGTTGTTATCTACGTCATACTCTTCTCTTTCATGCACACACACTTGAACACACAGTTCATTTGGCATTAATCTCTGTTCATTTCTAAACTTGTTTTTCTTCTTGGCGCTTGAAACTGATTTTAGGTCGTTAACTTGGGAGGATGCTTTCTATAATACTCTGATCTTCTGATGCTTTAAAGAATACATTCTTTGATCACGCAGTTGTGAAAATTGGTAGACATTGTCTGCCGGACCCACTTCGATTAGCAGTGGCAAAGATGTCATATCTTGTTTAGGAGAAAGGTACATGATCTAAACTTGTTTTTAGGTGTGAAGGAAATTGTTGTGCAATTAGTGTCAACAGTTGGTTAAGATCTACCATGTCAAAGACTCAAATTTCGCTACTTGCAAGAGTAACATTCAAGATTTGGCATGGTACATAAATTTGTTATAACGTTCTAACTTCCAACTATAATGTAATTGAAGATACATATGAGTAAGCAGCTCGATTTTTGCAGTTTTTACATAATCATTCTTTTGTTTAGCAGGATTATTTGTCAAGCACGAAAACATCAGTGGGTTTTTGCTGGTAACCTAACACCTTGTTTTTTGTCGCCATGTGAGGTAAATAATTCACTATGTGTTCCTAAACCGAAGTTTTCATATTCATATTCTCGTGTAGTTAATGGCTCATATTGTCCTATTTAGGTGTTTTTCAGTATTCTATGGGCGGAAAGCCCAGTGTGCAGCTGGCGTAAGGGTTGTTTTAGTTAACCAACTACTTCGATATAAAGAGTTTGTGATCATAAATTACAACTGACCACAACCCTTCCCACAATCAATTTGGGATAACTCAGACACACTCCACATAGTCAACCA
Organism: Eschscholzia californica subsp. californica; assembly: GCA_002897215.1. Lineage (NCBI taxonomy): Eukaryota > Viridiplantae > Streptophyta > Magnoliopsida > Ranunculales > Papaveraceae > Eschscholzia > Eschscholzia californica. Next base: position 885,150 of record BEHA01000697.1, read on the forward strand.
GCGATTTAGCACTTTAGGTCTTTATTTCGAAGAAATAAAATAAATCAGTTGGGTTAAATATCAATTACATGTTCTTATTAGCCTATGGGGCTCATTTCCAAAATGGCCAAATGAGGTACATCTTAGAGGCTTGATCCACAGTTACATGGTAAATACGTTCTTTGTCTATTTCCTTGACAAGTTCGAGAAAAGTTTGCAACAGTTTGTCCACTTCACTAAATTTATTTATTTCGCATTCCTTTCATTTTATCTGTGATAATTCGCTAGTTACATAGGAAACCTATAACTTCACGACCTACCTTTTGAAATCAGGATTGATTGTCGTCATTGAGTTCAAACACAGTAAAAGGGGCTTGATTTTGTCAAAACAAATTTTCCTTGAGAAAATTTTGCAGTGACCTAGATAACCAATGTAATATTCTGTGAATTAGCTTTTTCATTTTGAAATAGTAAGGAGTGGGAAAACTGAATGGGGACTAAGTGGTGTCTAGGACAGACAAATTTCCTTTTTCTTCAGTGGTTCTTTTTGAAGATGTGATGTGTGATTGAGGAAAATAGTGTAAAATAAATGTTAGTGAAAATATGATGGTGGTGGTGTATGGTAGCGGTGACAAGACAACAGTGGCGGAGGTCATGGCCGTAGCATTAGACTTCCAGGGGGGATGTTGAGGCGGGGATGTGATAGTGGAGTTATTTCCGCCCACTTCTAAAGTGGAAACGACTCAACAAGGGCAAGTCCAATGTAGGGGTTCGGGCTCCCAATTTTGGGAGCCCTGGATTTTGGTTCTCAAATTTTTTGAACTCCAATGTCGGGCTTCTAACAGGGGTTCCCAAATCCAAATTATGTCTGTGTGTGATGCGCGTGTGTGGAATTTTGATTTCAGTTTTCGATTACAAATTATTAGTTTCAAATACAAAATTATTATTTGATATTATTCATTTATTCTAGAGAAAGAGAGTTATGAAAAGATAGAAAAAAAAAAGGTGGAGAAAGAATTGGAAAGGAACCGATTTAAAACAACTAACATTAAAAAAAAAGTTAATTAAAAAAATTAAAAATAAAAAACTATTAGCCCCTGGGCTCCCAGGTTGGAAGGTTGGGGCTGGGTCTCCCAAATTTGAATTTAAAAGCCAAAGCCCTTAACGTTGAACTTGCCCTTAACAAACAGGTTTTCTTCACGAAGAGTTCGTTTGACCAACACTATTTTTAATTTCTAATTTAGGAGTTGTCAGCCTCAACTTTTTATAATTAATATATTGGTAATAAGTAGTCATGACAACCCACTTAGCCATTTAGTCCAATATTAATGTGGAGTAATAACCTTGTCTACTCCTTAGTGGTGTTTGAATTGATAAACTTCGTTTATTCTAGTAAATATTATAGTGCTTTCATATGAGTGTTCCATCGTCGTTTATGTAGTAAAAAATAACAATAATAATATTAGTTTGACATATATTATATGCATTTTATTTTCGGGACATTTCCAGAGTATTTGTATGTGTAATCAATATATTGGTAAGAATACAAAATTAGTAATTTGGGCTATTATTCATATAAAATATGTATTTTTGTTTATAAAAAAACTTATAAATATACTTGATTGACCTGAGTATTTTGACGTCGGTCTTCACTGCACTTTAGAATGATTTAATTTGGCATTTTAGATATAGAAGTTGGTGGGTGCGAGATTGCGGGTATACCACATTTGTGTGCCTTCCATTTTATAGTATGTATATTTCTGTATAGGAGTCTTGTATTCTGTCTTTGGTTTTTTTGTATCTTATGATTTGAGTAATTAATTTTGTATAGTTTATATGAGACATTAGATGTAGGTGTACTTTTTCATCTTAAGATTGTTTTTTTGTATGACAATGGAGATGTTTGAAAATTGAAGTAATTTCGGAGTCATATTTTGCATGCTGCTGAGTTGAATATGTTGGTGTGCTTTTACTTGGAATCAAAATTTTAAATTAAGTATTTTTCTATGACATACATTTTGTATATTTAGGTGCATTGTATACGACGAGATGGGTATACATGTTAGTGTTTTTCTTCTATTTGTAGTGTGTTTATACGAATTATATTTTGTGTGATGAGAGTGTCTGTATGTTTTTTTATGTGTAGTCTTGTGAAAAATATTGCGTGAATGATGTATGTCAGATTTTCTAAGTGTGGTTGCGTAACTTATAGTATACTTTCTTTTTGTTGAAATTGCGTAACTTATAGTATTTTGTGCTTTAGTAGTATGACTGATTGGCTACTGGTGTGATTTGGGTTGTTGAGTGTTCTTGCGCTTGTTAAATTTTGCACTGTCCCTTTTGACAGTATTTCTCTTCTAGGATTGATGAGTTTTGGGTGGATATGCAGATATAGTATTGTAGTATATTTTAGTGAGTATCTTTGCAAAAAATTACTTTTGGTTTATAACAGGAATTATTTGTCCGTGGTGGAAAGAGTTTAGTGTTCTGTCCTCATGGATGAAAGTGGTTTACTTTGTTGAATGCTATTATAGGCAATCTTGCTAAAGACAATCCTTTGTTTGGTTGAAGGCAATGTGTGTTTAAGAGGCAATGCGTCAGCCAATGTTTTCCCTAACGGTGCCAATTGCCGTTAGGTCGGAGCCGGCCGACGACCTCGATTGAATCTTTTTTCTTGCTCTATCTTCTCTCCATTCCAGGCAAAGGGGAGGATTCCCTTCGCCGACAACAGAGGGTGAAGAGAGAGATGAATTGATCACTTGCTAAATACATTGCCTTTAACGATAAAGGGCATCGCCTATAAAATCTCCCTCGTTGAATAGGTATAACTTCATGTTTTTTGGGTTTGTATAGTAATAGTGATATTATTAGGTAGTATATGATTTTGTTTTATACTTGGTGGACAACATTTTTAGTTTACATAATCTTATGTGAGTCATATTCGAGGGATGTTTGAATTCATCTGAGCGGTATATGTAATTAGTGTTTAGGTAAGTAGTTGATATCTTAAGGGCAGAGTTCTAATTGTGTAAGATTATTAGATTAGTAAAATCAAATAATTAGGTTGGTTGTACTGAGTAAACTGTTTTGAGTTATATATTGTGTGCGAGTTTTTTCTTACTATTTATATTAAGTAGGGTTGCCTGTTAAAGTTATAATCCGAGGAATATGTCTTTGTTTGGCATGCTTTTATTTTTAGAATGGGTGTTTTTGTGCAAGTCTTATTTGGTGCACACATTGGTGTTCTACCCTATTTGTATAAGCACTTAGGTACGAAATGTTCATAGGAGTGAATATTTGTTTGAATATTAGCATATGTGCGTGCATTTTGTTTTATAGATATAATAACTTTGGAGTAGATATTATATCTTGTGCGTTTTGGTGCATATATAGGTGTAGATTTTATTTTATTTTTGCTTGAAGAATCTTTGTGAATATTTTGTTGTATTTTGCATTTTATCTTATCAAATAGTGTAACAATGTTAAGTAAAAAATCTTAACGAAGTTAAGCTAATTTTAACTTTGTTGGGTTTTAATTGCTGTAATTACCTGGTGTAGAATGATTTAATTTGACATTTTAGATATAGAAATTGGTGGGTGCGATGCCTTCCATTTTATAATATGTATATTTCTGTATAGGAGTCTTGTGTTCTGTCTTTGGTGTTTTTGTATCTTATGATTTGAGTAACGAATTTTGTATAGTTTATATGACACATTAAATGTAGGTGTACTTTTTCTTCTTAAGAATGTTTTTTTTGTATGACAATGGAGACGTTTGAAAATTGAAGTATTTTCGAAGTCATATTTTGCATGCTGTTGAGTTGAATATGTTTGTGTGCTTTTACTTGGGATCAAATTTTTAAGTAAAATATTTTTCTATGACATACATTTTGTATATTTAGGTGCATTGTATACGACGAGATGGGTATACATGTTAGTGTTTTTCTTCTATTTCTAGTATGTTTATACGAATTATATTTTGTGTGATGAGAGCGTCTGTATGTTTTTTTTTGTAGTCTTGTGAAAAATGTTGCGTGAATGATGTATGTCGGATTTTATAAGTGTGGTTGCGTAACTTATAGTATACTTTCTTTTTTGTTGAAATTGCGTAACTTACAGTATTTTGTGCTTTAATAGTATGACTGAGTGGCTACTGGTGTGATTTGGGTTGTTGAGTGTTCTTGTGCTTGTTAAATTTTGCACTGTCCCTTTTGACAGTATTTCTCTTCTAGGACTGATGAGTTTTGGGTGGATATGCAGATATAGTATTGTAGTATATTTTAGTGAGTATCTTTGCAAAAAATTACTTTTGGTTATAACAAGAATTATTTGTCCGTGGTGGAAAGAGTTTAGTGGTCTGTCCTCATGGATGAAAGTGGTTTAATTTGTTGAATGCGAGATTCTATAGGCAATGTCGAAAGTTATTATAGGCAATCTTGCTGAAAACAATCCTTTGTTTGGTCGAAGGCAATGTGTGTTTAAGAGGCAATGCGTCAGCCAATGTTTTCCCTAACAGTGCCAATTGCCGTTAGGTCGGAGCCGACCGACGACCTCGATGAATCTTTTTTCTTGCTCTATCTTCTCTCCATTCCAGGCAAAGGGGAGGATTCCCTTCGCCGACAACAGAGAGAGAAGAGAGATGAATTGACGACTTGCTAAATACATTGCCTTTAACGATAAAGGGCATCACCTATAATATCTCCCTCGTTGAATAGATATAACTTCATGTTTTTTGGGTTTGTAAAGTAATAGTGATAATATTAGGTAGTATATGATTTTGAATTTATCTGAGCAGTATATGTAATTAGTGTTTAGGTAACTATTTGATATGTTAAGGGCAGAGTTCTAATTGTGTAAGATTATTAGATTAATAAAATGAAATAACTAGGTTGGTTGTACTGAGTAAACTGTTTTGAGTTACATATTGTGTGCGAGTTTTTTCTTAGTACTATTTTGGATTAAGTAGGGTTGCCTGTTGAAGTTATATTCTGAGAAATATGTCTTTGTTTGGCATGCTTTTCTTTTTAGAATGGGTGTTTTTGTACAAGTCTTATTTGGTGCACACATTGGTGTTCTACCCTAGAAGCCTTGAGTTATATTTTGTATAAGCACTTAGGTACGAAATGTTCCTAGGAGTGAATATTTGTTTGAATATTAGCATATGTGTGTGCATTTTGTTTTATAGATATAATAACTTTGGAGTAGATATTATATTTTGTGCTTTTTGGTGCATATATAGGTGTAGATTTTATTTTATTTTTGCTTGAAGAATCTTTGTGAATATTTTGTTGTATTTTGCATTTTATCTTATCAAATAGTGTAACAATGTTAAGTAAAAAATCTTAACGACGTTAAGCTAATTTTAACTTTGTTGGGTTTTAATTGCTGTAATTACCTGGTTTTGAATTTGATTTGTAAAAAAACTAATTTATATTTAGTATCTATCGATTAAACATGTTGGTGTTTTGTGTACGTTGTGCATTTAGCTATTCTTTGTTTTTGTTATTGGTCGAGTAATTTATCCAAAATTAGTATTTAGATGTGTTGATATTGTGTAACTGAATGAGTAGTATGTATATATGATATCATTTTAGTGGTCTCCATTTATGTTTGTATGCTTCTGTATGTGCACAAAAATTATGTGTAATATTCCGAATTTTCTGGAGTGTATATATGTGTTATTAGATATTTAGATGAGTTCATAATAATAATCTTTAGATGTCTTTTGTAATTTTTTGATTGTTTGAGTTGTATATAAACTAAGTTATTATTTGGCTGTGCTTTGTGCTTATATCTGTTTGTGTATTGCTTAGGTGGTTGTGTTTTTTGGCCAGTATATACTGTCTAGGTAATGTTTTTCTCTTTCACTCGTAGTCATGTGCTTTGTGCTTCTTTTCAGGTAACTTTTTTTTTTGTTATAGGAGAAAGGGTTTTATAGCCCATTATGTGTCCATAGATCCACTTATAACAAGGTTGTGGTTATTGATGTACAGGAAATCAACTTGGCTTCAATTCACAATTGTAGCTCAATATATCAATGCAACTGAAGATATGTGGTTTAAAGATCATTTTTTTACAGTAAAACCTGTACACCTGTCAATTCATGGGCTAAGAGGGAAGGCTAGGAGTACATTCAAAAAGGAATATTTTGAAGTACATTCTTCTTTCACTTTTACCGTTTTATGATATTCTTACACTTCTATTATGAAAGTTAACTTTCGTAATGCGAACCTGAACCCAAGTTTCTAGTTTTATCCAAGCACGAACTTGTGGTTTGCTTAATAGATAAATTGCAAGTTGATGTTCTATTCATATGAATTAAAATGATAAATCTGAATTATCATCTAGAGTATAATATGAAAACCAGCTTTCCTAAGGCTCATCCTATTACATTCCATTGTACTCATTGATGTGGAAAAGACTCTTATCTTTAGCTTTGCGATAAAATAAGTATTGACAAATCTATTCTTAGAATTATTATTATTATGCTAAACAAGTAAAACAACTTGTTTTATGTTTTTAGGTTTCATGCCATGACTATGTTGGTAGTTTAGGACTATTGAGTACATCGTCTGAATTCCTTAATTTCAAACGGGTATAGTAGTATAGTACTGATAATATCTTGTGAATATTGAGTGTAGTAGTATAGTACAGATAATATCTTGTGAATAAGAGTACAATTTCATTCACCAAACGCTAAGCAGGTAATATCACTATTTTCTCTGTCTCACAATGTTTGCTTGGTATAGTTAATTTTCTTGTTTGATGGTTTGTTAACAAAGTTTTGGTTATATATATTTATATATATATCGAACTCAATATTTTTCATATTTTGGTGCACTGTGGTGAATCCAGACTGGAGGTTTAGTATGGTGATTGTACTGAGTCATATGGATCGAGTTAATTTCTCAGACTTTTTGTACACAAATGTATTTTGGCGATTGTTTGAATAGTACTATGCAGATTTGGTATTCAGAACGATTCCATATATCGAATTAATATTGTTTTGCATACGGTATTAGTAATATTTATGGTGGTGTGCTTTCTACATAAATATATATATATACAATATTTAGTTAGTGAACTCCATTTTATATTTGTATACTTATGTGTGCGCACAAACACTATGCGTCTAACTGCCCAAGTCTTTTGGTGTATTTTGTGTAGGGGGTACGAGTTAATGCATATTTTGTGTCGGTAAAGACATGTAGGGCATCAGTAATTTGGTGTTTGTGTTTGTGTTTTTAGATGAGCTTGCAAAATAATCCTTTTTTGTCTTCCGTGTTTATGTGATTTGCTTGAGTTGTTATAAATTTAGTTATTATTTCGGTGTTTTTCGTTTTTATATAGGTTGGTGAATTTCAAGGTTTTGGTGTTCTTCGTTTCTATTGTCTACGTTATGTTTGTCTTTCGTTTTTATAGTGCTTTAGTGTTTGATTATTGAATTGAATCAACGGTTTTCTAGTTATTGTTTTGAACAAGACAAATGGTTCTTTGTATGAATTACATTTGTATGTTTGGGTGTTTGTTTGTGTTTTTACGACTAGTAAGTATTAGGTACAAAATTAGTAGTTGGATGTGATGTACGTGTCATTGTTTGAGTAGCCTATATACAATACTAAACTAGTGTGCTCCATTTTATATTTGTATGCTTCTTTGTGTGCATAAAATTTATATCCACAAATGATTTTGCGACATTTTGCATTTTAGAATTAGTATTTTGTTAAATTTTGTAATTTAAAATCAGTATTTTCTTGTGAATTATATTTGTTACAAGAGTATACACCGTGTCCGTAAGGGGCACAAACAATTTTGTCAAACGTGTTGTGCAAAGTTGTGGAGAACCATATGTTTTAATGCTGCGCTGTTATCGGCGTAAAGAAGGAATCAGTCTTGGCTAAGAAAAAGCCAACTTGAAGTTCAGTTACTTGCCTTCCCCATTCTTTGGAAGTTGCTAGCACTCTCTCCTTTGCTCCGAGGGAATCTGTAATAGTAAACCACGCACAGATGCTAGGAATGAAGCCAGCCAATGCCCCTTACATTACAAGAAGATCACTAGTAGAAGAAGATAGCCATACCCCACGGCCAGTGAATAGGCGAATAGGGGAAAAAAATGAATAGGGCTTGGATAAATAGGGTTTTCACAATTCCATTTCTGATAGAATGCCGTCTTTAGCAAAAGCAAAGGAGGAATGATCTACGAATGCCGGGCATGATGTATTAGTATTATCCGAGCGAAGTGCGCTGTTTTCAGAACAAATGCACAGTGAATCTACGAAGTCTTCCCCTTAATGTTAATGTCCTAGAGCAGGAGAGAGTTAATCAACGAGTAGCCCTCTGTCAATCTCTGATGGCATCAAATCCGCAAAGTTACAAATACAAATATGAGAATCAACAGCAGTCTCAGTAGGAGTAGCACGTTTTCGACCAGGCTTAGGATAACCGATTCTTGTTTATCAAGCCCTTCTGTAACAGAACTAGCACCGCTTACTTTTACAACAGGGGATGATTTCACAGTTACTTTATCTGTAACACCGACAATGAACTCACTAGAAAGTAAAGTCATCTGTCCCAGAGCCTATGAATGCAAAGAACGCATTCCTCCTAACCAACATATCGTTTCTCTCGAACTAACATATCATCCAGCTTCTATCGAACCAATGGCCCCGGGTTCTCCCGCAACAAGAGATCCCGATCCTTCTGCATACGCATAAGCCGTTTCATTCGCCGAAGGCATCAGTCTCAAGATCCGAATCCTATGAATCAACTGGATCAATATTCGCAACCGATGCAACATCTGATTCTTTTATGGTTTTGGTTGCTGGACCTTTCTCCGCTACAAAAGTTGGGGATCTCTAATCATGAGGAAAAAACCTACTTGGGATAAGAAGACATTCAGATTGATTGAAAGGTTTGGTATTCACAAACACGAGAATGAATAGATCTGTTTCGCCATACTGAAGCTACGTGCAGCCTGGCTTCTCATCTCTGGGTTCTGAGAGTGCAGCTGTGCTATCTGGTTGAGTGAAGGTGCGATTGAGCGACCGTCGGGAGGGAGCGGTTTGAAGCCAGATGATGGAACCTTGTCCACTGGAACAAAGAAATTTCATTAGGCAAGTTCCATTCCGTTGTGACCCGGACAGGACGTTAGAGCGAGTTCGTGAGCGCCCCGAAGTCAACAAAATACTGGCAGGTACGAGGTCTGGAAGCTTCCATGTTTAGGATGGGGGCCCGTATTCTTCTCGAAAGAATGACCAAGAGATAGCTTGTAAGCCACTACCTTCTTTCTAGTCCCTCTACCAAATTATCTCATAGAATAACGAAGAGATTGGGTGAAGAGAAAAGGCTTGATCAAATTCTATTGAGTCTGACTCATAGTGATCATTTATCAAAGAATGACTCCGGTTATCAAATGATTGAACAACCGGGAGCAATTTACTTACGATACTTAGTTGACATTCAGAAAAAGTATCTAATGAATTATGAGTTCAATACATCCTGTTTAGCAGAAAGACGGATATTCCTTGCTCATTATCAGACAATCACTTATTCACAAACCCCCTGTGGGGCTAATAGTTTTCATTTCCCATTTCATGGTAAACCTTTTTCGCTCCGCTTAGCCCTATCCCTCTCTAGGGGTATTTTAGTGATAGGTTCTATAGGAACTGGACGATCCTATTTGGTCAAATACCTAGCGACAAACTCCTATGTTTCTTTCATTACAGTATTTCTGAACAAGTTCTTGGATAACAAGCCTAAGGGTTTTCTTATTGATGATAGTGACGATATCGATCGTGACCTTGATACGGAGCTGGAGCTTCTAACTATGATGAATGTGCTAACAATGGATATGATGCCGGAAATAGACTGATTTTATATCACCCTTCAATTCGAATTAGCAAAAGCAATGTCTCCTTGCATAATATGGATTCCATCCATTCATGATCTGGATGTGAATGAGTCGAATTACTTATCCCTCGGTCTATTAGTGAACTATCTCTCCAGGGATTGTGAAAGATGTTCCACTAGAAATATTCTTGTTATTGCTTCGACTCATATTCCCCAAAAAGTGGATCCCGCTCTAATAGCTCCGAATAAATTAAATACATGCATTAAGATACGAAGGCTTCTTATTCCACAACAACGAAAGCACTTTTTCACTCTTTCATATACTAGGGGATTTCACTTGGAAAAGAAAATGTTCCATACTAATGGATTCGGGTCCATAACCATGGGTTCTGATGTACGAGATCTTGTAGCACTTACCAATGAGGTCCTATCGATTAGTATTACACAGAAGAAATCAATTATAGACACTAATCTAATTAGATCTGCTCTTCATAGACAAACTTGGGATTTGCGATCCCAGGTAAGATCGGTTCAGGATCATGGGATTTTTTTCTATCAGATAGGAAGGGTTGTTGCACAAAATGTACTTCTAAGTAATTGCTCCATAGATCCTATATCTATCTATATGAAGATGAAATCATGTACGAAGGGGATTCTTATTTGTAGAAATGGTACTTCGAACTTGGAATGAGCATGAAGAAATTAACGAGACTTTTTTATCTTTTGAGTTGTTCTGCCGGATCGGTCGCTCAAGACCTTTGGTCTCTACCCGGACTCTATGAAAAAAATGGGATCACTTCTTATGGACTCGTTGAGAATGATTCTGATCTAGTTCATGGCCTATTAGAAGTAGAAGGCACTCTGGTGGGATCCTCGTGGACAGAAAAAGATTGCAGCCAGTTTGATAATGATCGAGTGACATTGCTTCTTCGGCTCAAACCAAGGAATCCCTTAGATATGATGCAAAATGGATCTTGTTCTATCGTTGATCAGAGATTTCTCTATGAACAATACAAATCGGAGTTTGAAGAAGGGGAAGGAGTCCTCGACCCGCAACGGATAGAGGAGGATTTATTCAATCACATAGTTTTGGCTCCTAGAATATGGCGCCCTTGGGGCTTTTTATTTGATTGTATCGAAAGGCCCAATTCATTGGGATTTCCCTATTGGGCCAGGTCATTTCGGGGCAAGCGGATCATTTATGATGAAGAGAATGGGCTTCAAGAGAATGATTCGGAGTTCTTGCAGAGTGGAACCATGCAGTACCAGACACGACGAGATAGATCTTCCAAAGAACAAGGCTTTTTTCGAATAAGCCAATTCATTTGGGACCCTGCAGATCCACTCTTTTTCCTATTTAAAGATCAGCCCTTTGTCTCTGTGTTTTCACATCGAGAATTCTTTGCAGATGAAGAGATGGCAAAGGGACTTCTTACTTCCCAAACAGATCTTCCTACATCTATATATATACGCAGGTTTATCAAGAATACGCAAGAAAAGTACTTCGAGTTGTTGATTTATCGCCAGAGATGGCTTAGGACCAATAGTTCATTATCTAATGGATTTTTCCGTTTTAATACTCCATCCGAGAGTTATCAGTATTTTTCAAAGTTGTTCCTATCTAACGGAACGCTATTGGATCAAATGACAAAGACATTGTTGAGAAAAAGATGGCTTTTCTCGGATGAAATGGTTGTTGCTATCTGCTACAATAACGAATCATTGGTTTAACTGAATAACTAAATAAAATAGATAGACATTTCTCTTCGTCTTAGGTCGACGGATCTTCTCAATTGAAAGATCCCCTATATGGATAATACACATTCCAGTTGACCGACTAATTATAATTGTTTTGTTCCGAAGCAAAGATATCCACGGAGCGGTTCGTCCTATTCAGATATTCACGACCAAGAAGTACTGGATTCTCTTTCGGATAGGCCCTGAAAGGAGAAGGAAGGATGGAATGCCAACAGGCGTCTATTACTGAATTCACCCGACCCGATAGTACCCATTTTGGGAACGTCCAGCGCCAAAGTCACTGAATGGGTAAGTCGCCAATCCCTAAAACGGACTATGTAATGTACTTTATCTGCTGGGTTACGGGTGGGCATTTGACCAGAGGTTTCTATTGTATCAATCTACCCTTGTGTGATTCCTGTTGAAGCATAATACTCGGGGGGTGGGTGCAGGGCGGAAGATTTCAAAGCGGACTCCCCATTCATTAGATAGATTCATTAGATAGAGAAGATCACAAAGATTTCATGATCCGCTGCCGAACTTCTTCCAATTCCAAGATCTCGGATCGAATCGGTATTGATATACCGATATCCCCTAATAGGTGTTCCCCCCGCTGTTTCAGGAGCGACCTGTGCGTAACAAACGGGTTTATTCATTACAGGGTTGGATTCGGTCTAGGGTTCATCATGAAATCGGGGTCCTTACTTTTTTGTTTCGAAGATCTTGGGTACGTCGGGGGACTGACTCCTAAGGCTGATCCCTCTACTTCTGCTGCAGCTGTTGTAATTGATTCTAAGGCTCTTCGAGTTTACCGACTCTACGGGTAAACCCCTACGAGTCTAAGGACTCTTCGGTCACCGGAAAGTAAAAAGACTTTCTGGCTTTCTATCTTCTATCCTTCTCGATGGGGCTGATGAGGCCTGCTCTGAAAAGGGATAGATACTCATTACCCCTAACCGGGTACTCCTATGAATGGAGATATACATGCCCTCTGGATACGACCCAAGAATCAACCCTTATCTATCTTCCTAGTCCCCTTGACTGAGGGTATAGTAAGATGAGATAGATTCTCTGGGCCTAAGTCGATCCTAAACCTAAAAGAGTCTCTTCGATCTGCATACAGAGGCTACATCTAGATAGAGAGAAAGAGGTAGTCTCACAGCGAGGGCAAGATGAAAGATATGGGGGCATCATATATTAGATGCAAGTGTAACCGCTTCGACAAATGCGCTTAGCTAGCTCAATCCCGTTGCACCTACATCGGCGGATAGGCACTCCCGGCCATCGTTACATAGGCTCCTCCTTTCAGCTAAATGGAAATGTGCGACCGTCCGTGATCGCTATCGGTCACGATTGTGGCAGTCTTAAGTGACTGGGCAAAGGCGGGTTCAATGTAGCTATTGGACGACAAGGAAGGGTGCGTTCATCTGTGGGAAGCTGGATGAACAGGATTCGCGAAGTGATCCAACCGGCCTAGCTAACTGGTAATCTAATGGCCGATTCCGCAAGTGATCAGTAAGCCTTTCGTTCTTCCCATAGATCTAAGATCTATGAAAGTGACTATTGGAACCACCGATCTAAATTTCAAAACAGCCGTGAGCTTCTGGGCTGCCTTTTTTCGGAGTAACACATGGCTCCTTATGTCATGAGCAAGAAGAGTACTGGCGGAAGAAAGCAGACGAAGGAAGTGCCGAGGGAGTTCCGGTATTTGTCAACTATTCGATGAGAAAAAAGTCTCCGGGAACTACCTATACCCCGTACTTAAGATGAAAGCCGGTAAGAATGTTGAAAGCCGAAGAACTTTCTCTCTGCTTTGAATAGCGTAGTCGTAGTAAAGTAGCCAAAAAGCCAAGGCTAACTCTCTCCCCTCCAACCCTCTCTCAAAAACTTTTAAAGGTCCGAAGGCCTAAATATGCAAGCTGTAGTTCGGTGTATCAACTGTCTCATCCGGTCAATCTCATCCCACACAAGAAGGATTTTTTTCTAAGCAAGAAGAGAAAGAATGATTTAATCCCTCTATAGCTTGAGTTGTAGTAGATTGTGCCTTCTCCGTTCACCCGGAAGGAAAGAACTTACTTGGGCGTTTAAGGCCAAGTATCCTGCCCCGGCTTATAAAGTGGATCCAATTGGCTTTACTGTGCCTGAAGCAGATTATGTTTGGAGGATTACTTTGATGTTTGGTGCAATCCCAGCTGCACTTACCTATTACTGGCGCATGAAGATGCCTGAAACCGCACGTTATACTGCCTTGGTTGCCAAGAATACTAAACAGGCTGCAGCTGATATGGCAAAAAAGTGCTTCAGGTTGATTTGGAGGCAGAATAAGAGAAAGTTGAGCAGTTGTCGCGAGAGAGAGGGAATGATTTTGGTCTGTTTACTAAGCAATTTGTTCGCCGCCATGGACTTCACTTACTTGAAACCATTAGCACTTGGTTTTTGTTGGACATTGCATTCTACAGGCAGAATCCGTTTCAAATGGACATTTTCAGTGCTATTGGGAATTGGACAAAACAAAACCATGAATGCCGTTGAAGAGGTCTTTAGAATTGCTAGAGCACATACTCTCATTGCTCTTTGCAACACGGTTCCTGGGTATTGGTTCACTGTTGCATTCATTGACAAGATGGGAAGGTTCGCGATTCAATTGATGGGGTTCTTCTTCATAACAGTGTTCATGTTTGCCTTGACCATACCTTACCATCACTGGACTCTACCAGACAACCGAATTGGCTTCATTGTGATGTACTCATTCACCTTCTGCTTTGCCAATTTTTGTCCAAATGACACCGCATCAAACAAGGATGGAATGCCGACCTGTCCTGAGGGATATCAGCAGCAGCTGGCAAGGCAGGGGCAATGGTGGGTGCATTCGGGTTCTTATATGCTGCAGAAGTTATTGGAGTTAGGAATACACTTCAAATTCTGGGTGTAATCAACTTATTTATTGGGAATGTTGTTTACTTTCTTTCTACCTGAGTCAAAGGGGAAATCACTCGAGGAAATGTTGTTTACTTTCTTATATGCCGACCTGTCCATAAGACCCTACTTATCTTTCCCCCCTCGCGAAAGAGAAAGAAGAGAAGAAATCCTTTCTTCTCTTCTTTCATGTGAACGGCCCTATCTTGTATCGAAAGGTTTTTCGTGCTATACACCACGTTGAGAAAGACCAACCTCCTATGTACCGTACCATTTTGGTACCTCGAAAGGGAGGTGCTCCTTATGATGCTACGGACGGTTGTCCGAAGTGCAATGACGGGGTAAACTCGGACTCGGATAGGATAGGATTGTGCGTGTCGGGCCCTTCGGGTGTCATATTTTGGCCGAGTTCCCCGTACCGTAGGCCCCTATGTTACGCGGCCGTAATATTTGGTTACGTTCCACCGCTGTTACGCCAGAAATCAAACGTTCCACACGAGCTCCCGTTCTGCGGCGTGGTGGCAGGACCGCTAGGGGATTGGCTCCGGGTGTAGGTAGGGTCAAATCTGCAGGGGTCATGCAAATACATAGGCCCTTCCCTTCTGCCGAGTGGTTTAGAAGGCGCTTTCCGATCTACGGTCCCTCAGAGCGAAGGGTTAGGCAGGTAGTACGGGCCCTCTGACTTCCAGCTATGTGCTGTGCGGCTCCCGCGAAGCGAATGAAGGGAAGCTCGAAGCTTTCCAAACCGATTACCGCGGCGGCTTATGTAGTGGTCGCCCAACTAAAGCTCGATAAGCTTCGCTTCCTTCCCCCCTTACTGAACTTCACTTAGTAGTCGGCATTCTATAAGCGACTTGTCGAGTCCCCTATTACGTTACGTAAAGGGCTTTGCTTCTTGTAGTCGGCCCGTAATGCCTCCCTTCATTTGCTTGCCTCCTTCCAGCCCAGAATGCTTGGCCTCCTGCGCCAAGTCGATCTTTTAGGCTTGGCTTCGTCCCGGAAGCGAAGCTTCTACGACGAGTCGCTTCTCCCCTTCTCCACTCTCTCTAGCGGAGAAAGCTCTTCGAGCTTACGGGTGAGCTTACGCTTACTCTCAGCCTCTTTGATTGGTAGGCGGGCGGGCTAAGCCCCCTACTTAAAGGGTAATTGGATTATGTCGTGACGAGCCTGCCCTATCACTACAAGCCGGAATTAGACCGCCTTGCGCGATACGGCTTTTTGGCCCTATCTTGCATAGGCCGACTACTCTACTATAGGCTTAGGCTACTTCTAGCTTCTATAGTGGCCCTTCCACTTTGGTGTAGTTGTAGTTTGTATTGGTACTGAATGAACATATCAAACAAAGGCGAGCAGTAGTTGCCCTTCCCCGGCCTGGGAAAAGCAGCGAACTCTAGAAGCTAGGGCTTTGTTCCCCTTTGGACACGAACACTATTCCGTTCTCAGCGGAAACCCGCCTTAGAGATTGAACGTCGACTTATCTTATTGCCGTTCAATCTAAGACAGCGCTGGTAGCTTGTAGCGAACAGCCCCCTTATGAAACCAACCGAAAGCAGCCTTTGGTACTTAAGTAGTTAAGGCGAACAACCCCCCTTGCAACTCTGATAGAAAGTCGTTTGCTTGTTGCCGTTCGCCTTTCTTTTGAATCAAAGTAGGGCGAGCAGAGCGTACCCTTATAGATATAGATAGGGCAAAAAAGAAAGGCCTTTCTTTTTTTGAATCAAAGTAGGTCGCGACTCTTGTATTGTAGTCGGTCGGGGGAAGCTACCGCTTCTACGACAGCTGCGCTTCCTCGTCTTGCTTCTGGCAAAGCTTCTACTTTGCTTGCTTCTCTCGCGCTTGGTTGCGCGAAGGCTTAGAGTCCTTTTCGCTAGGTCCAAAAGCTTCCGTCAAAGCGAAAGATCTGATCCAACAGAAATCCCGCATATTGAGCGCAGCTGATATGTGGCTACGGCTAGGCGATCATATCATGCCATAAATTACTTATATATGCATAGAGAGATCCCCTAGATATACAGATAGAATAGATGTTGTTCATGGATAGATAGACATTCCATTGATTCACGAAATGGCTCGTCGATCCAAATGAATCATTCTTCTGGTCTCTCTCCGCCCCCCGCCCCGAAACTGACCCACGGCACAGTGCCCATTCGCTTCGCGCGCGGGAAGGCAACGAAGTTCAGTTCATGAGACCGCAGCGGAGTGGAGCAGCCGCGACACGAAGTTCCTTACCTTAGCTGGATCTCGCTGGTGCCACCTAAACGGTAGGTAGGCGGCGGATGTGTGACGTTTGGAGTTGTCGTTCGTGCACCTGTCCCCAATGGAAGGATGAGTGATCCGTTCCCCTGCAGATCATGGCCTTACCACTCGGTCCCCGATGGCCAGCGGGGGATTCGGTATAGCAGCTCACGTTCGTTTGCGCTGCGCGTTCCCGCTGGACTGGACACGTGTTAGCTGTAGGAAGTATGGTTCCGAAAGTGACTTCGGTTCGCCAGTTCAGGCTCAACTCCTCGCTTTACGTTAGCGGACCTACAGGTCGGGCCGGGGCTCCGCGCTCTTTCTTTCTGTGTGGGACGATGCCGGGGAGAGAAGGGAATGCGTCGAGGCGGCGAACAACAACAACACAACTACATTTTGGCTTTTCCTTCCATGAGATTAGCCTAGTGCATTGGACCGATGGATAAGAGAACTGAGCTGGCCCAAAAAGCGCTTGGGCGCTCTACGTACGATGTAGACTCCATCAGATACATATCGATTTCTTTCTGATGGATCCAGAATAGATAGTTGTCTCATCAATAGATAGAAATAGGAGATTTCCCCTTATTATTGATAGATTACCTCTCTATCCATTCCTACTCTTTCGATCTATCAGAACAGATCAGGCTGTCTATCAATCGATTTGAAAATAGCACGTTCATATCGCTTTTCGTTCATTTCCGCCACGCCAACATAGCCGCCATAATAAGAAGCAGGCGAAGCAGCTAGAAGCGCTCGCTTCACGCCCTTGAATTCTTATTCACGAATGAATTGGGAAAGCCAACAGAAAGATTCGATTCTGACTTCGTAGAGCCGGTGCTGCTGCTGCCTGCGCGTAGGGCCGTCCCCCACTCCTGTCCCGGGGCGCTAAGGGGCTTTTGTTTTTGGAACAGACGACAGTGTTTTGCTGACGCCTCGAATCAAGCTTTTGTTGCGACATGCTATGTTTTCTCCCCCATTGCTAGTAGGTTGATGGGTCGCACGCCCGGCACACATGTTTTGGCCTTGTGTGTCCATAACTCAAAATAGGTGACCTAACGGCCGCCGCCCGACTAGACATACCAATAGTCACCAGATTCATATGGGCTACTGAGGAGTCGGCAATGATCTTCTTAAGATCGATCTGTCTTGAAGTGGTCGAGGGAGTATATATTATAGCAATCGCGCTTGGAGTATAAATGAAAGGAGTGGAACGAAGTGTCGCTTCGGGAAACATGGGTATTGAAAATCTTAAAAACCCGTGGGTTCCCAATTTTGAAGCAATTCCTGCCAAGATGACGGATCCTGCCGTAGGTGCCTCTACATGAGCTTCGGGTGACCAAATATGAACTGGTACCATAGGCACTTTGACGGCGAAAGAGGCGAAAGAAGCAATCCATAGAAAGATTTGGCGCCGCTCACTAAATTCTGTGGTTAATGAGATTTGTGAATCGGTGGTTCCTGTTTGGAGAAGAATCAACGGAATAGCTAATAGCATAAAAACAGATCCAAGTGAAGTATATAGGAAAAACTGATATGCTGCCTTGATCTTTCTTTGTCTCGAACCCCATACCCCTGTAATAATGGTAGAGTAAGGGGTGGCCCCAAAGCTGAATTGACCGGTGGTGGTTGGTCGAAGCTCCAGTAGGTAGCCACTCCCTTCTCAGGGAACCGTACGTGAGACTTCCGCATCATACGGCTCCGTCCCGAGCTTCTGTCGTCGGCCCTTGTCATTAGACCACTATCTATGCATGTATTTTCCGCCTGGACTCTCGAATCTTTTGCTTCTCGGGTGGTGGCGAACAATGCTGCTTGCGTTGCGGGAGATGCCCGCCCGAAAGAACCGCTCACTAGCTAGGCGGACTAGTGGGAGGGGGGGCCGATCGTAGAAAACCATGCCTTTCGAACCGAACGCAACGACCGTCTTCCAAATCAATAAAAATGGGCTCGTTGGGAAGAAAGATTGAGTGCGGCCTGTAGAGCACATGTAACGCCCCTCTCACGTAAGCGGGTTGCTCACGCAACAGATCTCCCTCTCTCTATCTATAGATATCTAGAGAGAGAGAGATGTGAAAGTAATAGCCTTTTTTTTATGGGCGGCCGCCCCCGACTTACGGCCTTTACGCTACTACTACTGTGATGTGAGCGGTTCAAATTGGTTTGATCTTTCCCAATCATCCTGGCCGGAACTTGTACGCAGCACTTGTACGGAGGTGCATGCATAAAGGTTTTGAACCCTTTTCTTATCTGAATCTTAAGGACAGGACCCTACCCTATTCTCGAACCCCCTTTCATTAGTAAGGCGAGCCCTTTTGAAGGGGGCCAAAGAAATGTCTCCACCTGCTGCCAACAGCCTTTCTTCGGAATTCTACTGAACGGGTCGATCCTCCCCTCCCGTTTGTTTTAGCAACTTATCCTAAGGTCTCCTCGCCAAGAGCTCCCCGACGACGACAGAGGAACCAACCCGCCTGCTGTGGCGGGGCGGATTTTTTGTTCCACAATAAGACCTGGACGATTATCCCTACCCACGGTAGCTTACGAGTTTACGTCCATCCCTGGTCGGGTATAGTTTCCTTTCGATTTCTCCCTTGTAGCCGTTACCCGAATTCGCGCAAGTGTCTCCACACCCCCCAAACTGACTTGACGAGGAATCCATTCTCGCGAAAAAACACACCCCCTACACACACCTAGGAGCACCCCTTCCTCCATATCCATACAAGACCCGAGTAGGCGGGTCGAGGTCCTACGAGGTACCCACTACTCGGAGTACCCTCCCAAAAAGAAAAAGATGTGTCTGTCAGGTTCGGTTCTTCTTAGTTGGGTTGGGCGGGTTCGACCAGAAATGCTATGCTTACGCACAAGACTACCCCTCTTCCCGAAAGCTTCGCGGGGACTACTTTACGACGACGGACGACCGCCCGTAGGGGGTTTACTGCACAAGGCCCCTGCAGAGGAAAAGCTTTATCCCAGCGAATAGAAGATGCTCAGCTCCGCACAACATAGGGATTGGCACGCTTTCGGGAAGAACATAGAATAGTAGAGGATCCAGCATACGGAACACGGCGATCATTAGAAATTCACGAATTAGAGATGCTGTAATATACTCTTTCCCATAACTTCTCATACCAGACCAACCCACTGAAATGCAAATAGGGATCAGAAATGTGGTCAATATCACGAAGAATAAAGAGATACCGTCTATACCCATATACAGATTGATGTTTTCATAAGGAAGCCATCGAAGGCTTTCCACAAATTGAGATTTGGCCGTAGAAGGATCGAATTGTATCCGAGGAACAGGGGGGTACAAAAAAGTAATAAGAGAAGCGCACAGACCAATCAATCGTATTCTTGAATTTGGAATGAAAAGAGGAGTAATGCTTCCTAGCACGGGACACGGAATAGGACCGCTTAGAACGGAATAGCATTCACAAAAATGTTCTAACATAGAGTAAAATCGAACATTGAAGAGATTAGTTGACAACAGTCAAAAGATGGGCGCCTAATTCCAATACAATAGGGGTCTATCAGTGCAAGTCAGCTGAACACCGTGATTGATGAGTGGGTAGGTGGGTTAGGCGCACCTCTCGCCCAGTGGGAAGTAATGAGGCTAGTCCCCCCCCCCCCTGAATGAAGAAGTAGTGGGGCCCCCTTCCCGCATATACGCCTTTATTTAGATTCTTTCTATTTTAGAATTCTGGAGAATCTTTCCAAAAAAATCTCCCCTTCTTACTTAAAGCAAAACGCACAATTCGTCAATTTCAATCCAAGGTGCACCTTGCCTTTTTTCAAGTAGCTTTGTTACGCCTATTCAGCTAGGCGGGGCATTGGTCATAGCCGAAATTCATCGAAGGGATAAAAAAAAAGAAGAGAAAGAAAGGGAAGTTTTGTCTTTCTTTCAATCCAAATAAGAGAACAAAGAAACCACTCAAAAATGAAAGTTAGAAAAAAAGTTTCAGTAAGAACTAGCACTAGACTTCTTCCCCCCTTTCCACTTTATCTCTCTCCTTTTGTTTGTGCTTCCACCCGGCTTTTCATTCTGTTTTATAGAGACCCCCCTTACCCTCCAGCTAATCATTTTTGTCTAATAATGAATGTTGAAAGGTGAGGCACTTTCCCCGGCATACGGAATCCAAAAGTTCCAGGATGACTTCTGCATCGGGGAGGGGGAGGCTTTCGAAACCAAACGAGACTAGAAGGAACATGGGAATTCGCACCATTCCTATGAGTGCTTTTGTCTCGAAGAGCCAAGGGGCAGCCTCTCTCTCTATCTCGGTCTCGGTTTAGCATCATATATCGATCTGGAGAAAAATTTTATTGGTTGTAGTGCGGATTAAGGAGCTGCTCCTCCATGCTGTGGCTGTGGAGGTGGGGGTTGCCGCCTCCCTTGGTTTAGTTTGGGAAGGATCCCCTGATTTTGGACGGGCCCCTTACCCGATAGTTCCTGAAAAATGGGTTCTTGGGGAAGCGTGGTAGGGGAGGGTAGGGGCTGTCGCCGCCTGATAGAGGCAGAAGCCGGGGCCACCGGAGCTATCTGCGTCGAGTGTGTCGATTGAAAGAGGAGGGGAGACAACTCAAATGCCAGCGCAGAAATAGAAAGAGTTGTGCCGTTCAAAGTGGAATCCTTCTAAGATCCATTGCTCGATTTTGCATGCTCTGCTCCCAAAATGCAGAGAGACTTGCGAGGGAAGATCCGAGTTGGTTGGTCCGAAAAGTCATGGGAGAGGCGGGCTAAGTGAAATAATATACTGGTGCCACTATAGAATCTTATGAATCACGCACGGCACACTTTCTATATCTCCTCCGTCTACAAGGTGAACCGCTTAGCTTACAGCACAACGTGTTCGCCACCACACTGGCTGGTGCATTGGTCAGCCCGAGAGGCATGACCCTTCGATTAGAACGCCCCATATCTCGTGACATGCGGAGCGTGGCATTTCCTTTTAGAAAGTCCGTATAACTTCTAACCAAAAGATTCATCCTTTATGACTCAAGTACCATTCTAAGGGTGCATTGCTTCTTTGAGTGAAGAAGAGAAGGGCTTGTATAGACACTCTTGAGCCATGTTCGTCGCCCTAGGCTCACCATTATTGCATTTCATTCTATTGATGGGTTCTAGCTCCAAAGAACATATACATGGAGCTATGTCGACTTACGTACGTCTCGTTGACCACCTGATCAGGTATACCATGTATCATCCCCTCTTTCCATAGAGGAGAGATAAAGAAAAGAAAAGATATAGTGATCGTGCCGTAGACCTTGTTCGTTTTTACTTGACGTTATATTCCTCAGTTTTTTTTACATTTACATTACATAAGGTAGCTTGCTTACTTAGCGCTTGCGCTAAGGATCTAATCAGAGTCAAACTTGGATTTGAAATGAAAAAAAACCTTTCCCTTATTAGCTTAGCCGGAGTACAAGTGTACCCCTTGATCTTTAGTAAAGGCGGATTAAGCCTACAAACATTTTTTTGTTTATCAAAAAGTCTCAACGAAGACGTTGAGAGTCGCTCTGCGAGACCTCCAGTAGTCTCTGACTTGGTCTTCGAATCGTAATACTGTCTCAGCCCGTTCCCAGCTTGCCTCGCTCTCAGGTTGGCCCTTCTACTTGACTAAGTAGTATTCAACTCGTGCAGTGGGTGTACAGGCTAACCCATGGTGCGGTCAGCTATGATACACTCAACTTCTTCTTTAGTAGGTTCATCTACAACATCTGGTGGTCCCCTCGTGGGCACGTTCCTCTCTGGGTCGGTCTGGTCTAATCAAAGTCAACTGACTCACATGGAATACGGGGTGAGTTTTCACCGAGCTGGTCGCTTGAGTCTATTCTATAGGCTACCTTTCCTATCCGCTTCTCTACAAGGTCTACTTTCTTCTTCCTTCAGACCGGGCCAAGCCTGTGGGTTGTTTAAGTAGGTTGCGCTAGGTTTGGTTGATCTTTTGGAGTTATCTCCAAGAAGGATCGTCGCTCCCTTCATACGCCTTGCTGCTTCATCTAAGTAGGTTTGGGCTAGGTCGTTGCGCTCCTGCCACCTCTTGGCAAAGTAGGCTGATGGGCAAGCCCACTCCTGTCGCAATGGTGTGGGGCGTCAGAGGCTGTTGCCCCATGGCCAACTCAAGGGGCTGAAGTTCGACGCAAAGCTTTTTGGTTGTTAAGTTATAGCAGCACTGAGCAACATCTAACAGCTCCAGTCCTTCTGGTTTGCACTAAAGTGCCTTAAGTAGCACTCGAGGAGTCCGTTTATTCTCTCCGTCTGAGCTTTCAAAGATATACCGACCGTAGGTATCTGACCATCAGATACCGACAGTCGTCTTCTAACATTACCGACCTTAAAATATTGGGTTTTCATAAATTTCACATAACATAAAAGCTATTTTCATCATCAGAAACAACCTGATTTCCGACCTCTTGCATTGCATTACCATAACGAAAGAAAAAATCTCTCATGAAAAATAAAATAAAAGATTGCTCTTGTGACTCGGAATGAACCTTTCTCGGTGGAGGAAAGGAATAGCGATTTCTTCCTATGGAGCATCCAGGAACAAGAAGATTCAATCGGACGACGAATTCTTACGTGATCCAAGGAAATCAAAGGTCCGCTTCCACGATTTCATCTATATCGAATCTTAATATCAGAATAGCTTATATAGTCATGATTCAATTCAGGTCCCCTTTCTTCCATAAAGCTTTTGATTGATTTCTCATTTTTCGGATCTGATTGGAAAATGGAGAAGTAGGAAGACTTTGGCGATTCATAACATAATGGGGTATCTAGAATATCTATGTCCCAGGACTAAATATATGAATAATGAAACATGAGGAGGAGTATACCCTGTAGTGACATAGCAGTCCTCCTAATCGACTACTTATCATCATAATGAAAAAATGTTCCACTTAAAAACTAATAAAAAGAAGAATAATGCGGTTACCTTTTTTTCAAAAATGTCTATATCCTCTGCTGAAAAATGAAGACTAAGACTGGAGTTTCGTGGAAAATAAAAAAGCCCTTTATCAGATTTGAACCGATGACTTACGCCTTACATGGCGTGACTCTACCGCTGAGTTAATAAAAGAGCCCATTTCACCTAATTTTTCTGGGATTGTAGTTCAATCGGTCAGAGCACCGCCCTGTCAAGGCGGAAGCTGCGGGTTCGAGCCCCGTCAGTCCCGACCTAGGATCCGATGAATCGATCAATTAATTTCTCCATTTTCTGTGAAGAGGGGGGACAAAGAGCAGGATCTAATTCCCAGCAGGAGGATCCTTCTTTCGTTTCGCATTTCTCATCGGACAAATCCAGTCAAGGAATCCAAATAACAATAACTAGTACCGAGTGATGGGGGAGAGACATATGTAGGTTGGTACAATCGGAGGTATCACCATATTCAGTATTCAAAGAGATAGCGTACTGGTCTGGCTTTTAGTTATGCTATCGACACTGAACTATGGTGTTGACTGGTTTATTGTGCCATCTCCACCACGAGTTTCACGAGCACTATTGTTAGCTAAGCTATTGATGCTTAACCATGGGGGTTTTATGTTTCATACAGTTGGTTTTCTATCAATATTTTTTCAGAGTTCGTAAATAAAAAGTTGCTTATTGTATTAGCTGGGATCCGGCAAGATGTCTTAGAACTTGCTCGTAGTGAAAACGCAATAATTTTCCGCGAAACTTTTTCAGTTGATATAATTTTGGGCTGTAGTTGAATGGTTTTCTGCATGAATATCTCTTGTAACCAAAGACATGGTTCCCACTCGAGATTAATGCTGGCAATTGGTTTCTTTTTATGGGTGGCTCGTGTTTCGAATTCCACAGGTTATGTGCACGTCACAGTAAACTATCGAATTATGTGGGCGGATATTGGATCAGTTGAATCTATTCAAAACTCCCTGGGCCATACTTATGGTGTTGTAAGCATATACACATCTTTTTCTTTCATCGTTTACGGGTAACCTTTTATTAGTTGTTTATTTGTTTCGTACTTCTAAACAAATTTGTGATTTCGGCAAGCTCCTTTTGAAGTCAAACTATTAGCAGTTGTGAGTTTTACTGCTTGATTCCTGTTGAGAAAGGGTATGACACTGTCATATTGAGTATGAATTCAATGTTTGTGTTCTTGATGATCAAATGGCCGACTCCATGAAACTAAAACAGGTCACATGGTAGTCTTATTGCATATTTTTGTCTGTGGAAAATTCTTATTATCCATGTTCTTGTATTGGATCCTCTACAAATATCGAAAAATTGATTCTCGCCCAAGCGGCCATTAGAAGCATTTGGATATCTCAGCACCTGGTTTTTTGGTTCTTGTTGAGAGTCATTACTATCATTTTCTTACAACACAAGTGTGTTCATTCACAAAGTCATGCACAAAAACATGAAATATGATCTGGAATAGCTTTGAATGCACTTTTATTGATTGACCGTGTAGCAAATTCCACTTTTATTGATTGACTTTGTTGCTCTGACGTCCACTTGATTGTTATTGGTTTTATTCAAGCATGTTAACAGATCTGACTCCTTGCAGCTCTTGTTTAGAAGGTACATTTTTTATTTCATGGAACTTTTATGGTTTGCTAATTCTACACTACTGATATTATTAGATATCCTTCACTCAACAAGTCTTTTCTTTGTAAAGCAATTTAAAGTTTTTCCGTTAATCGGGATTACAGTTCGAAGGTGCAAACTCAAAAACGTGAATCCAGAATATGTTATGTATCGTCTCTTTTATGAATTGTCTTTTATATTATTTTTTAATCTTAGTACATACCAACCTTATGCATTTCTGACTAGCCAGAATGACAACTGGTTGGACTATGGATGACTTATTCAGGTAATTTTAATATAGTTTGTATATCTTGGATACTCGTCTTTCTTCTTTAAATCTCCATAGTTTTTTCAAATTTGGGTCATTAACTTGATAATTTCTTGTAACAATTCGTAGGCATTAGGCATGCCGACCCACTAATAGGTTACATGCTGAAGTGTTGTACTACTGTTCTGATTGAGAAAGAAAGATCAGTTTGCACTTATCGTTGCTGACTTCATTCTACCTCCAGCCAAGAATTCATTTTGGAATAGCAATGCATGAAAGTCAGTTTGCACTTATCAAGCTAGTTCAAAGTTGAAGCGCTCATACTTGGGGTCCGATTAAGGTTTTTTTTTTTCTGTTTTGAGTGTTGCAACCATGTCCGAAATTAACATTTAGTTAATATCCAAGTAGACCACTCGTCCAATAATTTCCTTGTTGGTCCTTCAGAATTTTTTTTTTCCTTTAATGTTGCTGAAGTTCATATTTCTTTCTTTTCCTGTTTTATTTCATCCAGGTAAAAGCTATAGTGATTCTTGCAACATACATGATGAACGTTCTTCGTGGTCACTAGGCTTCTAGAGGTTTGTGAAATATTAACTCATGAAGTCTGACGTCTACCACTACCATAAATCATCTTGATTTCTGAAGTGGTGTTCTCGTCGGCCTTTGTTGGTGTTGGTGTTGTAGTTTGAATTCTTGACTCTAGAGGTTTCTGATAGGATAAAGTTGTGAGAAATATTAACCCATGAAGTCTAAAACAAATTTTTTTACTTTCCGCTTGTGTAGACTTCTTTTTCTTCTTATTTTGTTGCTGTAGGAATGTAATTTATATCACTTACCTTGTCAACTCTGCTAGTGCTTTTAGTAAAAACGCGAAGGTTTGTTATGCACATGTGCGTTCGTCTCTCTCTATTTTTGCAGGATAGGAATGCTGAGGCCGTAGATGCTATTGTGGAAAACTATGAAGAATATGGGAACTGTCAGTTGCCATTGTTGTGTGTATTCATGTTTTCTTTCTTTTATTTCATTTGCTCTTTTATATCGTGTATCAGCTGATACTACTATTGTTAATTGACAAAAATTACATCATTTAGTTACTTCAAGTTTGAACCATGCAGTAAATACTTTGTTCATGAGAGAAAATTGCATGACATGATATGAAACGAAGTCATAAGTAGCTTCAAGGAACACAATTAATAAGCGGCGTTTTCAATGTGTTGATCTTGTAAGATTATAGATCACCACTGGACCCCTGTGTTGTTGAACCAATAATGGTTCTTACCGATATGTGAGCACAGAAAGAAAATATTAGGTATGAAAGAGAGTATGCAGTTTTAATGCTTATGTAGTAACCTTGTAGGATTTCCCCTGGATTATGAAATGTCTATGATTCAAGAATCCATGAAAATCCTACTGCAACCATGATGATATTAACAATATTCAGGTCCGAAGAATTCTGATTATCCATGTTCTTGTATTGGATCCTCTACAATTCTCGATAAATTGGTTTTCTTTCGCACGTGGCCATTATAAGTGTTTGGATATCTTAGCATTTGGTTCATTGGTTCTTGTTGAGAGTCATTACTATCATTTTCTTATTGCACACGTGCATTCATTCACATATTCATGCACAAAAACATGTAAATTAGACTGGCGTAGCTTTGGATCCACTTTTATTGATTGACTATGTTGCTTTGACATCCACTTGATTGTTATTGGTTTTATCCAAACATGTGAACAGATCTGACTCCTTGCAGCTCCTGTTGAGAAGTTATGTTTTTCCTTTCGTCGAAATTGTATGGTTTGCTAATTCTTCACTACTCGTATTATTAGATGTCCTTTGTAGTATTTTCTTTGTAAAGCAATTTAAAGGTTTTTCGTTAGAAGGAAATAGAGTTTGAAGGTGCAAGCTCGAAAATGCGAATTCAGACCATGTTCTTGTGGTTTATGCTGTTATGTGCTTAAATGATCAGTTTGACCAACATGAGCTATATACATCCAAAGAGCTTTGGTTTAACATGATTTTCGCTAATTCTGCTATATTATTATTATGTCGGATTAATAATCATGGTTTGTTTCCCTTGTTTGTTATTGGGATCTGACATATGCTCAATATATATGTGTTTTCAACTACAGGAACTCAGGTATGTTTGAAACAATATATGTTGTCCTTTCATACTTCCAAGTGTAAATGTTGCTTGAGGCTTTGAGCATCTTGGAAACCTTAAATTTGATATTTTCAACTCTTTGTCATGCTTAGTTGCTAAAATCCTTTTTACGTATTGATGAAGTTCATACTTTTCATGTATTATTGGGGTTTTGAAGAATGAAAAAGTGACAAATGTGATGACGTTGTTAACGTAATATTCATATGGTAAATGATAGTCTTCTTGTGGGTGTTATGGACAGTGTTTCAAACTTTCTTGATACCGCAGGTTGAATTTCTAGAAGTGCAAAGAAACCTTCTCAAGATAGTAAGGGCTTGCTGGTGTGGCTTTACCAAGCTAAGGGCATACGACGCAATTTAAGAAAGGTAAAGGTGGACAACCTTTATATATCACGATTGTGTTGTTATATTTGGTTATGAACTTTTTAACAACTATATCTCTTACAATTCCCATTAGTTATAGGGTCATGGAAAATTCAAACTTGCATGTGATAAGGTTTCAGATAGAATAAAGTTGTGAGAAATATTAACTCATGAAGTCTGACATCTCCCACTACCATAAATTTTCTTGATTTGTGAAGTATTGTTTCTGCCAGCCTTTGTTTGTGTTGGTGTTAGTTTGAGTGAGTTACTTTGTGTATTTGTTGTTTTTGTTTTTGTTTTTGTTTTTGTTTCTAGTTGTTTGAGGATTTGAGTTTTGTTTTTGTGTATTTTGTTGTTGGTTTTATGATTTTGTGTTTGTGTTGATATTTATGTTTGTATCCATGTTTTCTTTTTCTTACTTATTATTATTATTGTCGTTGTGTATGTGCATGTTCTTAGGTTTGTGTTGATATTTATGGTTGCATTTGGTGTTTGTCTTTGTATAAGTGTTCTTTTTTGTGCTCGCACTCGGAGTTTCTTTTTGGTTTGTGTATTTCTTGTAGTTGTTCCTGGATGGGGAACGTGCATGTGTCTTATTCTACTGCTTGTCTGTGGTTTTTCCTGTGTTCGATCCTCTGTGGATGTCGAGAGCTTGATTTTCCTTGATGGGGAGCAATCATGGAATGAAGGTATGCTTTCATTTCATGGTAATATTGTGGTTTGCTAAGTGTAAACTGCTCATACTATTGGATCGGGCATTATGCAGTATTTGTCTTTGTAATGCATTTGGAAGGGTTCTTCAGTCCAATGGAAATTGAATTTGAAGGTATAAGCTCCTAAAAGAAGAACGTACATGGAAATTGCACAGTAATGAGTTTTTGTGGTATTATGTAAGATTAATAATAATCTAGGTTGGTTTTTTTCTTCAGGAAAGCTTCTAGGGGAGGTAAACTCTACTCTTGTTACTTTGGTTCCTAAGTTAACTAATGCTTCTAAGATTAGTGATTTCAGGCCTATCTCTTGCTGCAATGTTGTGTACAAGTGTATTACCAAAATCCTCACTTTGAGGATGAAGGATTGCATTTCTCAGTTGGTGAGTCCTTGTCAGTCTGCATTCATCTGTGGTAGGACTATCCAGGATAATATTCTCTTGGCTCATGAGTTGACCAGAGATTATCATAAGTCCTTTGGGCCTTCTAGGTGTGCTTACAAGATTGATCTCCAGAAGGCCTATGATACTGTGGAGTGGGCTGCCTTAATGAGGGTGATGGAGAGTATGGGTTTCCCTAGGGTGTTCAGACAATGGGTCTTTGCTTGTGTCTCTTCCTCTAGATTTTCTGTTTTAGTTAATGGCTGCTCTTATGGTTATTTCAAAGGAAAGAGAGGGTTAAGACAGGGTTGCCCCATGTCTCCTACCTTTTTGTCTTAGTCATGGAAGTTTTTAATGTGTTGTTGCTAAGAATGGTGGAGGCAGGAAGGTTTAGGCTTCACCCTAGGTGTACTCATCCCTTGGTTACTCACCTAGCATTTGCTGATGACCTTCTTGTATTCTCCAAGGGAGATGATCATTTTGTTGAAGCTCTTGCTGAGGTCCTGGATGCTTTTGGTGTTTGTACTGGACTTAGGGTCAACAGGAGAAAGAGCACTGTGTTTGCTGCTGGGTTGTCTGATGCTGTCTTGGCCCATATTTCCACCAAACTTGGGTTTGAATGTGGTGCTCTGCCAGTAAGGTATTTGGGGGTGCCTTTGATTTCTTCCAGGCTTAAATATTCTGATTGTGTGGCTTTATTGGATAGAGTGCATACCAAAATTAAGTCCTGGAAGACTAAATTATTATCCTATGCTGGTAGGGTGGTGATGATCCAATCTATTTTGCAGAGTATGGTTATGTTTTGGTTAAGTGTATTTGATTTGCCCAAGAGAGTCCTGAGGGAGTTGGATGCTATGCTGAGTAAATTCTTGTGGTTTGGTCCTGGGCTTGAAGGGAGGAAGGCTGTGCTTGGTTGGAAAAAAGTGTGTTTTCCTTTTAATGAAGGTGGGTTGGGGTTTAGGAACTTAAATGTGTTGAATATTGCCTGCTGCCTTAGACATATCTGGGACCTTCTCCAAGATAGTGGTACTCTTTGGGTTCATTGGGTTAAGGCTAATCTTATCAAAAAGAAGGATTTTTGGGTTATGAAGATTCCAAGCAGGGCTTCTTGGGTGTGGAGAAGACTCCTTCAATACAGATGCTATGCTGCTCAGTTTGCTGCCTTTGTTATTGGAGATGGAAGCCATATTAGATTCTGGAAGGATGTTTGGCACCCTATGGGTCTGCTCTTTGACTATCTTTCTGACAGGTTCAGGCTGGATAGTGTTCTTCATGCTGAAGCCAAAGTAGACCTATGAGCACTTGAGACTAAAGGAGGCAGTGGTGACTTAGCATGGGCTTGTTTGGTTCTCACATAATATTCCTAGACACAGTTTTGTGTCTTGGATGGCCTTGAGAGGGGGTCTTAGGACCAAGTGCAAGCTCTTGTTTTGGGGTATTGATGTTGATGCTTCCTGTGTTCTCTGTGGCAGAGAGGCTGAGGATGAGAACCACTTGTTTTTGTGTTGTGATTTCTCACAGTCCATTTGGAAGAGGCTCATGAGGAAGATGGGGATCTTGAGAAGGGTTAGCTCTGATTGGGAGCAGGAAATGACTTGGTGCTCTGCTACCTTTAGAGGGAAGGATGGTTTTGCTATTGTGGGTAAGCTAGCCTTTAATGGCTTCTTATACCATATATTGTGGGAAAGGAATAGGAGGGTCCATGAGGAACACCCTCTCAGCAGTGACTTGGTTCTCCATAAGATTGTTGAAGAAGTCAGGCTCAAGATGTCTTCTTTTAAGAACAAGCTGGTGGATAATGGTCGAACTAGGAGGATGGCTGCTCTCTGGAACCTGGAGCTTCTTCTTGTTGGCCCAGTGGAGGTGGAGTGTCAGTGGGAGTCTCCTTAGAAGGGAGTTATTAAGATAAACTCTGATGGATCCTTCTCCTCTGATAGGGCTGGTTATGGTTGTGTTTTGAGAGGGTTTGCTATTGCTGCTATTCAAGGCAGGTCGAAGCCCCAGTCAGTGCTCTTCCATGAGCTCCAAGGTATAGAGGCTGGTTTGAGGGTGGCCCATGAGCTGCACTTTTCTAATGTGCTCATTAGTACTGATTCCATGATGGCAGCCCAGCTTTTGGGCTCGAATAGGAATGGGGTTCCTTGGCGTGTTGGTGCTCTTTATGGGAAGATTAAGAAGCTTCTGAGCTTGTTTAGCTGCTGTTCCATTGAACATACCTTCCGTGAGCTCAATCATGTTGCGGATTGGCTCTCAAGACAACATACTGCTTTTGGAGAGGTGACTTTGGGGCCTAGGGACTTTGAGGATCATATGCTTAGGTTGCTGGAGGAGGACAGGTTGGGTGCTACCCGGCTAAGGAAGAAATGATGTTTTTTTATTTTCCTTGTGTTTGGCTTTGTTCCCTGTTGGGGTTGGACTTTATTGTCTCTTTGGTTTTTCTTGTTTTTGTTTTGCTGGGTTGGTGGGTTTTTGCGTTCTGGGATTGGCTAATGGGCCTTAGTTGTTGTTTTCTTTTTTGGGCCTGGCGTCCTTAATGCCTGCTGATCAATGCAAAAATAATAATAATAATAATCTAGGTTTGCGTCCTTAGTTGCTGCTGGTACTAACCTATGCTCAACAGATATAGGTGATAGAAAGGAACCCTTGTATGTTCAAACAATAGTTAGTGTCTTTCTACATTTCCAATGGTAAGTGTTGTTTGAGCATCTTGAAAACCCTAAATTAGATATTTTTTTTTTTTTTTTTTACAGTTTCTCATTGTTAGTTTATTGCATTATATGTATTGATGAAGATCCTATTTTTGATGTATTATTGGGATTTTGAAGTATGAAAAAGTACAAAATGGGATGACATTGTCAAGTAATTCACAAAAAGCTTCGTATTAACAGATTGAGATGTTGCGTTAAGAATAAAATGCTTCCTCGACCCTTTTAATGATTTCGAGTGTCTTACATTTGTTGGGTGTGTTTGAAGAGAATAACTGAATGTTTATATGGTAATGAAGAGTTTTCTTATGCATGTTTTAGACTTTGTTTTCATCTTTTGTGATACCGCAGGTTGCGTTCAATGATGTGCTGAGAAACCTTCTCAAGATTTTGAGGACTTAAGGGCAGATTTTGGCAGACCATCTTTTTGTATCATGGCGGTGTTGTTATACTTGCTCCAAAATTCCCTGGCAACTAT
Organism: Eschscholzia californica subsp. californica; assembly: GCA_002897215.1. Classification (NCBI taxonomy): domain Eukaryota; kingdom Viridiplantae; phylum Streptophyta; class Magnoliopsida; order Ranunculales; family Papaveraceae; genus Eschscholzia; species Eschscholzia californica. The sequence continues at coordinate 917,477 of BEHA01000697.1, forward strand.
ATTTTTTTACATTCCCATACTTCGGAGGTGGATTTAAAACTCAGACCGCCATATGATAAGGTTTCCGTTATTGTGGTCTCAGGTAGTTCATATATTTCTATCAACCTTATCCACGTCATGAGCTATTATAAGTTTGGACTTTAGAAGGTAATATAGAAGAAAAAAAACTGTGGTTCGTGTTTGGGTTTCACGGAAACATGACTAGGAAGAATACGTATACATTTCTACCATTGCAATATTGGTGTTGATACCCTATTTTGTATGTTTCTGGCTTTAGAACGATCGCAACTTGGACTATATGACTTAGTCTTGGGAATATCCGAAAGTAAAATTTTAATATGTTTATGGGCATTCAATCTCCATAGCTTTTGAAAATTTTGGTCATTAACTTTATAATTTTAGGTACCTGACCCACAGATTCTCTTTGATACTTCGGCGAATCCAGGAGAAGCTGATGTAATGAGCATTTGTTGATATTTTTCGTTTATTCTTTGCAGGTATGCTGGCGAGAAAACACGCCTTAAAGAATGCTCGTATAAATGCAGGCCCAAGAGCAGAAGAAAACAACTCTTATAGCCTGGTATTTGGGGGTTATCTTCGATCTATGGTTATCAAGTGTATATTCATAATTCCATTTTCTTACAAATGTTTTGCTGAATTGTCAATTACTCTTATATCAGAAAAGACACCTCTTATAGGCCTGGGATAAATGGAGGCCCAATATCAGAAGGAACAACTCTGATGGGCCTGGTATTTGGGGGTTATCTTTGATCTAAGGTTATCAAGTGTATATTCAAAATTCTATTTTCTTGCAAATGTGTGCTGAATTTTCCATAACTTTTTTAGATGAATGCAGAGTGCAACTTGAGAAAGAGACAATTTACAACTACTAAAATCTTGGATGGACTGCACAAGTATCATCGCAGCAGGTTGGTTAGTTCGCTATTTTTTTACACTAATCTTGTTTGTGAATTAAGCCTTTCGTCCTATTATATGGAATTTATATATGAATCCCAAAATTTTCACAAAAGGAAGAATTAACAAGTGTTGTCAACTCAAGGAGATTTGGTTGCCCTCTTCGTTCTATTTTGAGTCGAATCAATCAAGTCTGTTGTATTAATGTCGACTAGGATTTAGTTAGGTTTATCATATTATCAAATATAACGTATTCTCGCTGGTGTAGAAAAGCAAAACTAGAACTATGTTATACCAACACCAGCGAGCAATTGGGAACTTGATACAGATTTAATAGAGTTCAGGATCCCAGCTATGACTGTACAAACCTCAATTTCTTTCAGTAGCTTCATCAAGTTTCTATTCTTACTGAATTGTTTGACCAAGTGAAGCGGGCCCGTAAAATTTCTCGGGAAGCAGTTTGTACGGGAGGAGAGCATTGACTGGAATCCCAACCTGTTGTTGTGTGGTACCTGGTAAACTGGTCATCAAATTACTAATTAAATTTCCTGATTGTTTAGGTGTTTACTAGTGACTCATTTTTCTTTCTTGCATTTTCCTTTTTCTCATTTGCGAATAGAAGAGAGACTCGATTGCAAGGCATTCTCTAAAACGTGTAATTTCCGTGTCTGTGTTAATCCTCTTCATGTTGGGATATGTCATACAATTTCGTTCTTCGATCTGATATTTGGTGATATAGGCTAAACTCCTCAAGTTTCTTCAGTAGTTGAATAAATTCTAAATGATCTGATGATCTTTGACCTTTCTAATCGTTCCATTGGACTTGCTTATTTCTTTTTATCTTCCTTTTTGTGACAGATACTCTACAAGGTGAAATGTCTGACGGGTTGTATGGTGGTTCGGGAAGTTAAGCTGAAGTACAAGGTATAACTAGAAGGATGCTAAGTTTTATGAGAATATATTCTCAAACATTAGAAAATTAGACCCTACTGATTCAAATTCGAATTCAAATTCGAATTCAAATTTTGATTATTCATGTTGTCTTGAGACACCTTAAAATGCTTAAAAATATTACCAATAGCACAAAGGAGTTTAACCACCAGTGAAAATTTATAGCATTATTGTGTTATTTTTAGAAATAATAATTATTGTGCTTGGGATATTGCCGCATGACTTGTATGGGTAGAGCTTTGGAAGTAAAGTTATGTTACGTTCATAAAGTTTTCGTCAATGAATCTTGATTTTCACATCTAGGGTTTCTTTAATGTACAGGTTACATCTTCAACTGATCTTTCTGATATTTTGAATCCTACGTACGTAAAGTTTGAAGAGTTTTATCATCAATAAATGATTTTAATGGTGCATAATTGAAAGTTCTTCATGTGGTGGTTGGCACGCCAACTCTCCGTCGAGATGAAATTGAGGTCATAATGTTTTTTATCCTTTCCTTTAATCTTATCAGAATAAAGTTAATATGATTATTGTTAAAACTAGTTATAAGAAATAACTTTGCAAAACTTCCTAGAATAAATTTCAATTCGCGTCTGTTCAAAGAAATAAAATGTCATAATATATAAGAAGGGAAATTTGGAAGAAACACATCAAGATCTCTTAGAGCAATTCTAGACGAAAATTGACATCTCACAAAACCAGTAGTTACATATATGACACTGCATCTCTACTGCCATTTATTCTCAAATACATTTCAAATTATAGCATGTTAAAACACTAAACTAGCCAGTGGTCTTCCTGAACTATTCTTAGTCTTTTTCTTCGTTTTCATTTGTGTTCTTGCTTGTGTTTGTGTTAGTATGGGTGACTTGGGTTTATATCTGCGTGTATATTTATGTTTTTCCTTGCATTTGTTTCTGTATGTATGTGGCTATCGTTGTAAATGGTCTTGTTGGTTGTGTTTTATTTTTGTGTTTACGTTTGTTCTTCGTGTTCGTATAAGTGTTGCTTGTGCGTTTGTAGTTGTGGCCTTGTTCATGTATGTGCTTGATTGGTGGTTCTGTTTGAGTTAGAGTTGGAGTTCGGTTCTTGAGTTTGTGTTTTTGTGTGTTTGTATGTGTACGTAAAACTGTTGGTTTATGGTTTTGAATTTGTGGTTATATTTATGTTATCCTGGAATTTATTTTTGTATGTATTGTTTGTCCTGTCGTGGTTGTGTTGTGGTTGTGTTTGGTATTTGTTGTTACGTTTGGTTTTTGTTAAGTTAGTGCCATATTTGTGTATGAGTGTATGTTTGTGCGTTAATACTTGTGTCAGGGTTCCTTTTTGTGTTTGTTTGGTGGTTGTAATTGAGTTCCGTGTTGGAATTTGGTGCTTCTGTTTTTGTGTTTGTATAAGTGCTTGTTTTCGGTTTATATTTTCCTTCACCGCTCTTGTTTCTGTTTAATTGGTGGTTTTGCTTGTGATAGAGGTGAAGTTTGTAGTTTCTATTTGTGCATCGTCGTTTGTTGTATGTGTTTGCATATATAGATGTACTTGATCCAGGGTGGGATGTATATGTAGAGACTTTACGTTAATATTTGTCAAGTTTGGAGTTGGAGTCAAATGTTGTGGAATTTTATACTAACTTACTAACAACCATTTTTGGCTCCGCCTGCCCCAAATTTTGTACTTGTTATACCGATGTTGTCCTCTGCCCATGGATCTCTATGATTGATTTAGTCAGATTCTTCAGAACTTACCCCCTTTACTATGAAAGTCCAAATATCCAAGATCTCGTGCGATTGAAGTTGCAAAGTTCTGTTCGTATCTATAACAACTTGAACCTGGTGAATCTTGATTGAGATTGTCAATCGATCAATAGAACAAAAAATGATTACAATGGTCAGAATGAAATCCCTTTAAGCATTGTAATCTAAATCAAGTTCATCAAGAATTGATGTGATGGAACTTATTGAACTGCATGTTTCAGTGTGCAGTCTTGAATCCTATACCTTCTTGAGTTAAGTAGGTCAATCCTATGCATATGAGAAGGCTGATTTGGATAAATTTCTTCCTTCATTAGAATCTCTCTCATGCGGCAAACTAATTTTCAGATTTTCTCTAGTTGACAGGAGATTAATCAAATAACCAGTGGGGAGAGAGAGAAGGAACTATCTAGATACTTGGAAGATATTTCATTTTTCACCATGAAGTAAAGATTTTATTTTGTACTCAGTTTGATTTTTCTGTTTATAACAGGATAATAAAGGTTTTTAGGGTTCAAAAGAGAAAAAGAAAAAACGTAGCCAAAATGGATGGTCAAATTTGTATGCCAGGTAATCTTTTTTAGTTTCAGTTTAAATTTGTACCTAATCATCACTGGGAAGCGTTCTGATGATGTTATACGTCACTTATTAGGGCATAGTGTGAGAAAAACTAAAATTTATTTATAATGGTATATGTTACTTAGAGTTATTGTGACTTCTTAAACACCATGGCGATTTGTTAGTCTCTCCCTTCTGTAGTAGTTTATTTGGTACCGACCGACTTGGATCCTCTTCATAAGTCTGTTTTGCGTTCAAATATGCATAACTATAGCATCCTGTAGTTTCTGTACAGGACAGGTCTTGGCTGCTTCAGTTTTAGAACTGGAAAATATATGCTTCGTGGCTTTCGTGAGTTTTTTATTTTTTGATTCCTTTTTTATTTTTCGTGTATAGCATATTAAATTCGCTTGGTTGTGGAGCGAAATTATTACCAGTTTTAGGGAAAAGCCCTCGTTAATAGTAAGCTTAGATTGGCCTCGTGTTTGTTGTTCAATTAGGACTAGATTGGCCTTTTAAATGTATGTGTCTTGTAAGATTAAAAACCACCTTCACAGATATTTATTTGTTAAGTCAGTTCACTTGAACGTTTCTTTGGTTGATTTAGTCACATTTCTTCTTGCAATGTCAACGGTTACAATCAAAATCCAGTTTATCAAGAATTATTGATGCGCTGAACTTCTTCACATTGCGGAATTCAGTTCATATCTGTATGTGTCTTACATTCATTTTCACAAATTGAACTTGGTGAATCTTGATCGAGATTGTCAATCAATCGATGGAAGAAGGAACAACCACAGCGACAAGTAAAACATGACCGCAACTGGTTATAATAAAATTTTAAGTTCATCAAGGACTTGTGCGATTGAACTTCTTGAAGTTGCATGTTTTTGTTCCGATTCCTGAATCTTGATGAAAGAAGACTGGACAACCTCGACCAATAAGAATGAGGTTGCTTTCTTTGTAAGTACTGTTGAGCTCTTTTATTGAGCGAACCGTTCTTCATCGATGACATTAAATTCTTCTCGAATCTTTGATCTTCAATTCTTTTGAGTTAACTAAACGATTTTATGCAAATGTGTTATTAATCCTCCTTAATTCCTATATCCCTCATGTTGAGGGCTAAATTTTGGTTTATCGACAATGCTAACACTGTCAAATTTGTTAACCCATTAGTAGGATTGTCGGTTTATAATCATTGTGGATGGAGAGAAGAGACTATTCTGCCTAAGTTATCATTTTGTGCTAGAACAGTATATGTCCATTGACTCATTGAGGAGGGAGAAAAGGTACTTCTTTTTATCCTTTATCTCTTTGCTTTGTTGCCTGAATTTTTTATAGAATTCGTGTTTTTCGGAATCTCCAGTTGGAATTCATTATCTCGCCTACCTTACGTGCAAAACAGTTATTTTCCAGAAGCTTTTGCTTCGAGATGGTATTTTATAAACCTCGATTGGATTCTATCGGCAATGCTGTTTTGGCTATACTTTATGGGCACAAAATACTTCAGCATTGACTGCAATAGGGATCCCAACCTGATCTTTTGTGTACCTGGTAAGTGACGATCAAATTACTAATTAAATTTTCAGATTGTTTAGATGTTTGCCAATGACTCATTTTTCTTTCTTGCATTTGCCTTTTCCTCCTTTACAAGTAGAAGGGAGCCTCGACAACAAGGTATTCTCTAAAATGTGTAATTCTGTTGTTCTGTGTTAATCGACCGGATATTATTATCTAGGCTAAACTCCTCAAGTTTCTTCAGTAGTTGAATAAAATCTTGTTGATCTTTGACCTTTCTAATCTTTCCATTGAACTTGCTAATACTACCTTTTTATTTTTGTTAAATAGGAAGCTGACTTGATCTAGTACTGCTCTTCTTTGAATAGTTATTTTCCTTTTCATGATAGATACTCTGAGGGGCATTATTGTTGATAACAAGATTGGAAATTGAGCGTGTGAATGTGAAGTCATTGTATAAACAGGCGTGTGCTGAACTCGACATGAAGAAACTCTTGAGATTATCTTGGTAAGAGATACATTTTTAATTAATAAATACAGAAAACATGCTGAAAAAACAAGAAAAAAAGCTGTGCAAGGAGAATGTCTGAAGGGTCGTATGGTGGTTCGGGAAGAAAGTATAGGTACAAGGTACAACTAGAAGGATTCTAAGTTTAATGAGAAAATATTCTCAAACATGAGGAGATTAGACCGTCCTTATTCAAATTTAAATGATGCTAATAACACACTTTAGGTTTATTTAATTGCCCACATTATTCATGTAGACTCGATGCACCTTAAAACGCTTCACTGGCAGTGAATATTAAGAAATGCACAAATGAGTTTAACCACCAGTAAAAATTTAGGACATATTGTATTATATTTAGAAATGATAATGTTCTGCTTGGGAATTTGCCAAGTGACTTGCATTGGTAGAGTCTTAAAGTAAAGTCATGTTATGTTCGTAAAGTTTTCGTCAATGAACCCTGATTTTTACATTGAGGGTTTCTTTAATGTGCAGGTTACATCTTCAACCGATCTTTCTGATATTTTGAACCCTACATACGTAAAGTTTGAAGAGTTTTATTATCTATAAATGATTTTAATGGTGCATAATTGAAAGTTGTTCATGTGGTGGCTGGCACGCCAACTCTCCATCGAGATGCAATTGAGGTCTTAACTCCTAATGTTTTTATCCTTTCCTTCAATCTTATCAAGATAAAGTTTATATGATTATTATTAATACTAGTTATAAGAAATAACTTTGCAAAACTTCCTAGAATAAATCTCCTTATACCTGTTCAAAGAAAAAAAAAGATATCATAATAAATAAGAAGGGAAATTTAGAAGAAACCGACCAAGATCTCTTAGAGCAATTTTAGACAGAAATTGACATCTCACAAAACCAGTAGTTATATATATGGCATTGCATCTCCATTGCCATTTATTTGCAATATAATTCAATTTATAACATGTTAAAGCACTAAACTAACCATTTGTCTTCCTGAACTATTCTTATAGTCCTTTTGTTCTCTTTCATTCGTGTTTTTGCTTGTGTTTCTGTTAGTTGTATGAGTTGGTTTGCTTTGTGGGGTTATATTTGTGTATATATTTATGTTTCACTTTGCATTTGTTTTTGTATGTATATGGATATCGTTGTACATGGTGTTTGTGGTTATTTTTCTGTTTTGTGTTTGTTCTTCGTGTTCGTATAAGTGCTCTTTGTGGTCTTGTTCATGTATGTGTTTGATTGGTGCTTCTGTTTGAGTTAGAGTTCGGTTCTTGTGTTTGTGTATTTTTGTATGTGTTTGTATAACTGTTTGCTATTGTGTTTTGTATCTGTGGCTATATTTATGTTTTCCTGGAATTTGTTTTTGTATGTGTTTGTGGTCGTGGGTGTGGTGTTTGTGGGTATGTTTGGTTTTTGTTTTGAAGTTAGTTCCTTGTGTTTGTAGGAGTGTTTGTTTGTGCGTTAATACTTGTGTTCAGGTACCTTTTTTTGCTTGATTGGTGGTTGTGTTTGAGATAGAGTTGAAGTTTTTTCTATGTTGTACTCGCTCCAGGATGGGATGCATATTCGTTTTTTTTTGAAAATTTGAATGCATATTCGTTTCATGTAGAGATTTACATTAATATTTTGTCAAGTTTGGAGTTGGATTTAAATGTCATGGAATTTGATACTAACTCATTAACAACCATTTTTTACTCCGCCTGTCCAAATTCTGGCTTGTTATGCCGACTCCAAGCCTGGAAAAGGAGAGAAGATGATTACTGTTCTTGGTTGTTTTTAAGAAAATTTCCTATCAAAGTTAAGACGATGAGTTCTGGAAGGAGTTTCACCCAACGACGATGCTGGCAGTGTTGTAGGTTACTTAATTGGTGGAGATCCAATTTTCAACTGGCAGTGTTTTTATTGAGTGAACCGTTCGTCGATGAAATTATTTTTGAATCTTTGATCTTTTTGAGTTAATTAGGTCGATTTTATGCAAATGTAAGATTAATTTCTTCCTTAATTCCAATGTCCCTCATGCTGAAGGTTAAATTCGGGTTATCAACAATGTTAACACTGTCAACTATGGAGGGAGAGAAGGTACTTTCATTACAATCTCTTGCTTTTTATGCCTGTGTTTTTCCAGAATTCGTGTTTTAGGAAATCTCTTGGTGGATTTCATCTAACCTTTGAGAATCTTATGCTTCGAGGTTGTATTGTGCAAAGAAAATGAAAGATGGAGTAGTTATCTTGAAGGTTCATTTGGTTGATAATTTAAATGTGAGAATCTCAAATATGTAATTTATTGGACTAAATGAAGTCAACTGTAGAATAGAACCCTAACTAACTTTTTTTTTTGTAGAATCTCAAACAAATTTTTGACTTCTTTTTCTTCATATTTGTAGGTGCAGGAGAATGTAAAGCATATCACTTACCTTAACAAATCTGCGAGTGCTTGTACTAAAAAGGTGAAGATTGTTATGCACATGTCCATCTCTCCATCAGTTCTTGTTTTTGGTATATTATGTTCTTGGCGAACATATAAGTTACATGTGTATAAAACTATATATACATGTTATGCAGGATATGAGTGTCGAGGTGGTTGATACCTCTACAGTATAGCTGATTGCATTTCATAGGACATGGCAATTCTCTGTTGCCATTGTTGTGTGTAATGATGTATCGTTTCTTTTCTTTCATTTGTTCTTTTATATCTTATCTCAGTTGATATCTACGATTGTTAATCTAATAAGACATTCTAAAAATGTTAATGAAGTTATGAAGCGAAGTCATAAGTAAGCTTCAAGTAAGGAAATTAAGAAAGGCATAGACTGGATCCACTTTTATTGATTGACTGCACAGCAAAATCCACTTTTATTGATCGACTATGTTGTTTTTACATCCACTTGATTGTTATTGTTTTTGTTCAAACATGTTAACAGATCTGACTCCTTGCAGCTCCTGTTGTAAAGGTACGCTTTTCGTTTCGTCGAAATTGTATGTTTTGCTAATTCTACAGTACTCATATTATTAGATGTCCTTTACTCAAATAGTATTTTCTGTGTAAAGCAATTCATAGGTTTTTGTGTTAGAAAGAAAAAAGAGTTTGTAGGTGCAAGCTCGAAAATGTGAATTCAGACCATGTTCTTGTGGTTTATGTTGTTAATGTTTAAATAATCCGTTTAACCAACACGAGTTATATAATCATATCATTACAGGAAGATCGCATCCTAGGAGCTTTGGTTTAACCTGATTTTCGCTAAATTCTGCTATACTATTATGTCAGATAAATAATCATGGTTTGTGTTCCTTGTTTGTTATTGAGATCTGACATATGCTCAACATATTTCCGTTTTCAACTAAAGGAACTCAGGGAGGTGTGAAACAATACATACATAGTGTTCTATAATACTTCCAATTGTAAATGTTGCTTGAGGCTTTGAGCATCTTGGAAACCTTAAATTTGATGTTTTCTATGCTTTGTCATTGTTAATTGTTTAAATGCATATTATTTATTATTAAGTTCATACTTTTCATGCATTATTGGGGTTTTGAAGAATGAAAAATTGAAAAATGTAATGACGTTGTTAACGAAATATTTCTTTGGTAAATGATAGTCTTCTTGTGGGTGTTATTGACACTGTTTTGAACTTTCTTGATACCGCAGGTGGAACTTTCTTTGGTAAATGTTCTCGTGTTTATTCTGGTATATGCTTAATTAATCAGTTTGACTAACATGAGTTATAGATCATATCTTCGCATCGAAATGAGTTAGTGTTTAACTTGATTTTCGCTAAATTTTGCTGTGGCGTCCAATTTTGGGTCGTTAATTTGAAACTTTTAGGTAACAATCTGTAGGCACTAGGCATGCAGACTCACTGATAGGTCACGTGCTGAAGTGTTGTACTATTTTGAATGAGAAAGAAAGATCAATGTCATTTGTCATCATTTACTTGATGCACCTATTACAATATTATCTTTGCTTACTTCATCCACTTACCTCCGACCAAATATTAATTTCGGAAAAGAAATGTATGAACGTAAGTTTGCATTTATCAGGTTAATTCGAAGTTGAAGCACTTGTGTTCAGATTTAGGTGTACTCTCTTTTGATTGCTGCAACTATGCTCCGAATTAGCATTTAGTTGGTATATCCAAATAGATCACTCATCTGGTAGTTTCTTTGTTGCTCCTTCAGAAATTTTTCATTCTTTAGTTCCTTTAAGTTTTTTTTTTAAACTTTGAATGAATATATTAAAGAGGAAAAAAAAGTTGTATTAACCATGCAGTAAATACTTAGTTCATGATTTAAAATTGTATATGACACAATGAACATGAAACAAAGTCATAATATTTTTTCTGAATAATTTGAACACAGGTTACATTATGTGTAGGGTGTAACATCCCTTTCACTGTCTTCCTCCTGGTCCAAGGGTATAACATTCCAAGTTACAATAGTTGAGTTTCAAAAGCGCCACTATAAGTGTTATAGGCGCCTTCTTCAAGCCAAATTTAAAGGAGAGTTTGTGAGTGAAGGAGGCGCCTATAATAACACTTACAAGGGGCGGCTTTAAAACTTCCCATACAATATATGGAATGACAGAGTGTTTAGTTTTTAATGCTTTCCGAGTAACTGTCTAGGATCCCTTCTCGATTTTGAACTGGTATATCGTAGAATCATGAGAAACCTGGCCAACTATATGATCTTAACAAATATCTCTGGTTTATGAAGAATTCTGGTTATCCATATTCTTGTATCGGATCCTCTACAAATCTGGAGAAATAGATTATCTCGCTCACGTGACCATTACAAGTGTTTGGGTGTCCCAGAACTTGGTTTTTGGATCTTGAGTCACTTACTATCACGTTTTTACTGCACACTTGCATTCATTCACATACTTGTGCACAAAAACATGTAATTGGACTGAATCCACCTTTATTGATTGACTGCGTACCTAATCAACTTTTATTGATTGACTATGTAGAAGACATCCACTTAATTCTTATTAGTTTTATTAAAGCATGTTAACAAGTTTCCTTGCAGCTCTTCTTGAGAAGGTACGTTTTTTGTTTTGGGGAATTTTTATGGTTTGCAAAGTCTGGAAAGTCTAAACTACTCACGTGGAAATTTGTAGGCACTATGCATGCAGAGTGATAAGTTGCGTACTGAAGTTACTCTTCTGAATGAGAAAGGAAGATCTACAACAGTATTATCTTTGCTGACTTCATCCACTTACCTCCAGCCAAGAATTGATTTGAGGATATCTACATTCTAAGGTTATCAAGTGAATATTGAAAATTCTCTTTTCTTATGAAAGATTTGCTGAAATGTCAATAACTCTTATTGCCGAAGAAACAAATCTTATAGGTCTGGTATATGGGGGTTACCTTTGATTTAAGGTTATCAAGGGTATATTCCAAATTCTATTTTATAACAAATGTCGTCTGAATTATCATTAACTTTTTCAGCTGAATGAAGCTGAAGGGCATCAAGTCCCAGAAGAAGTCTGAGAGAACTGAGAGGATGATGGATCTCAGCGCTGTCATAGATGGCGACATTGCAACTCTAGAAGATGCCCTGGGACAATTTCCAACTACTGAAATATTGGACGAACTGAACAAGTATCATTGCAGCAGGTTGGTTAGTTCGTTATTTTTCAACACAAACCTTGTTTATCAACTCGAGGAGATTTGGTTGTCCTCTTCATTCTATTTTGAGTTGAATCAATCAGGTCAATTGTCTTAATCTCTACGATAGATATTGAACCCTATTTTGGTTGCCCTCTTCATTCTACTTTGGTTAGGTTTATCATATTATAAAACCCATCTATATAATAGATATTAAACCCTAATGAATTGACAGTTGACGTTATGGAGACTGTCGTCTCTGAAATGGCTAATTCTAAGTGATCCCCAATACCCTTTTACTTTTGACTCTGCCTAATTGAAATTGAAAGGCTTCCCGAGTTAGCAATCCACGATAGAAAACACCTTAACTGAAAATGCTAATTGTTGTAAAGCAAATGTTTGGAGTTTCCCCCAAGGTAAAGGGCGAATGACACAACTCCAAAGAACGAGATTCAGTAGGAAAAAGGTTGCCGCATATAAGTGAAACTTCGTCTAATAGTAATTCCCGTAGGAATTGACGATATAATAATTAGGAGGCCATATTATGAACCACTTAAGCTTGAAGGCATCGTTTTTCATGATAATGGTTTGTAAAAGCAAAATATTGAGAAATGGTTTGCAGTTCATAGACCACAGTCTCTAAGCTGAAACAACTACTGTAAATTAAATTTCAACACAAATGGATTCTATTTAGATAATTAGACTTTAGGAAAGCAACTCAAAGTCCTTTTGCTACGCATAGTTCGAAAATAGTCAGGTTTTTTTGCACTATGACATAGTAAGTCATACATTTAATTTCTGAATATTCACTACTAAGAGTTTTATGTCTCAGATGCAAATCTTAGGAGAAAGCGAAAAAGAAGTTGATAGTATTGAAGGCTCCTAAGGTCCTTACGATAGCGTAAAGCGCTTTCATGTAATTCTGAGTACGAGACTCGTATTCGTGCTTCTCCAGTTTTTTCGAGTTCATAATCTTTAGTTTCTGTTATTTCTTTAAAGTCTTTTAAACTTTGAAAGATCAATAATATAATTTGTCGTCCTGAAGTTCTGGACTTGACCCCATATATGAGCGGAACGAGTGATTTATGAGTATCCAGGTGAACTATATACAGTATATATGCAGTGGTATCTCACCTGGATAAATGAATGTTGCATTTTCTGGACACTATGCTTGTTATGTTAAGATTAACCACCACGGTAGATGTTGAGGATGTGAAAGGAACGATATTCCTATGGATTAAAAATTTACAGGCTTTTAGACTCGTTTCTTTTCATGATATAGTGGTGAACTGGGAGGCTTGGAAGATGTGAGGAGTTTGTTTTTCATATTATCTCCTCCCTGTTCTTTCTTTTTTCTTTTCTTTCTGTTTATAGCTTCTTTTCGTTTTAACATATTCATTCAAATTGTCAAATCACCGGGTCAACAAAGATAAAGAAAGAAAGCCTAATCAGGATCATGCTATAGTTTTATGGGAGGGTAAATCCCTTCAAACCATTTACATGAATTAAGTATAGCTTGGCTTTCCTCAAATGTTCTCTGATTCACGTGCATACTCTTTTTTGTAGGACAATTATCAAATAAGCTTTTTATAAGCGTAAATTTTGGAAGAATTACCCATTTCTTTTCTTTCCCCTATAGTTAAAACCTTCTACGAGGAAATATCATTTTCTTTTGTTATTTATTACTATAAGATTTTTTTTGTTTGATTACTGGGTTTGATTTCGTTATGACCATCTTGATGTTTTTGATAAAAAATTTTAACATTACGTTGGTAAGACGAGATTAAGTGCAGATTTTTAGCTGATGTTCATATTGCTAATTTTTTTGTTGTTGTTTGTTGGTCCATTATGACACTTAATAGATTTCTTAACCTCACAATGAAAGACATTTTTATGCCGTCTAGTGCTATTGCAAGTGGAAGTGTTGTTTCTTGTTTTCTCCCATCTCATCATTTTAGAGATTCTGATTTAAATTGTTGTAGTACGAAACTTATATATATTTTGCTTTTTGTTCAACGAAGCCTTCAGCTGAGGCCTTTAAATGTCTCGTATTCTCATTGGTGTAAAGAAGCAGCAGTAGAACTACGTTATACCAACACCAGCGAGCAACTGAGAACTTGATGCAGATTTAACAGAGTTCAGGATCCCAGGTATGATTATGTAAACCTCGATTTCTTTTAGTAGCTTTATCAAGTTTCTGTTCTTACTGAACTGTTTCACCAAGTGAAGTGGGGTATGATTACTTGCACTGACTGCGACTGGAAGCACAATCTGTTCCTTCGTGGTACTTGTAAGTGATGACCATAATCACTCTTTAAATATCCAGTTTGATCAGGTATATGTCAGTGACTCATTTTCTTTTCTGCATTTGCTTTTTCTGATTACAAATAGAAGAGAGCCTTAACAGTACGATATTCTCTAAAGTGTGTAATTCTCGTGTTCTGTGTTAATTCCATTTCGTGACAGATACTCCGCAGGGCATTATTATTGATAACAGGATGGGGAACTGAGAGTGTGAATTTGAAGGCGTTGCATTGACTGGCTTAACTCAAACTCGACATGAAGAAACTCTTGAGATTATCCTGGTAACAGACACACATTGTTAACCAATAAATACAGAAAACATGCTGGAAAAACGTGTAGTAAAAAATGCAAGTAAAATGTCCTGGTAACAAACATACATTTTTAACCAATAAATACAAAAAACATGCTGGAAAAACGTGAATTAAAAACGCAAGTAAAATGTCTGATGGGTTGTAGGCCAATTCTAAGGGATCTTCAGACCTCAATACACTCCACTAGGCTCTGCCTAATTGAAGTTAGTAGGCTTCCCGATTAACAACCAATGATACTAAACACTTCATGTGAGGATTTCCTTGATAAAAAATGCTAATTGTAGTAAAGGATAGGTTTGAAGTTTTATTCAGGGGTTATATGACACAACTCCAGATAATGAGATTTGGTAGGAAAACAGTTGACGTATAAATAAGTAAAACTTAGTTTAATATTCGTCGGGATAGACGGAATAATAATTAGGATGTCGTATTGTATAACCCAAAAATTGAAAAATGAAATACCTTTCAAAGACCACAGTCTCTAACGAGAAAAAACTACACTGAAATTAAATTTCAGTGTTTTCCATTTAGATAGTTACCTAAACAAGTGCTCTATTAGATTTAGATGAAGCAACAAACAACTCAAATCCCTTCTTTTGCTACAAATAGTTCGAAAATAGTCATGTTTTTTGCACTAAGACAGAGTAAGTCATACATTTATGAGAGACATCTTTTCTGGCCTTATGGTGCTATTGCAGGTCGAATTGTTGTTTGTTGTTCCCATTTCATAATCTTTTACAGCTTCATGCTTAAATAGTTGTGGATACTGGATACAAAACATTGATCTTTTGGTTTTTGTTAAACCAAGCCTCCAGCAGAGGCCTTCAAATATCACGTATTCTCACCGGTGTTATGATACAGAACTACAAATATATTATACCAACACCATCGTGCAACTGAGAACATGATGTAGGTTAAACAGTGTTTTGGACCCCAGGTATGCCTGTAAACCACGATTCTTTTAGTAGCTTCATCAAGTTTCTGTTCTTACTGAACTGTTTGACTAAGTGAAGGGGGCCTGTAAAATTTCTCGAGAAGCAGGTTAGGCAGAGGCAATTCTTACCAGCGCCATCGAGCAACTGAGAACATGATGCAGGTTTAACCGAGTTTAGGACCCCAGGTATGCCTGTAAAACCACCATTCTTTCAATAGCTTCATCAAGTTTATGTTCTTACTGAACTGTTTGACTAAGTGAAGAGGGCCTGTTAAATTTCTCGAGAAGCAGGTTGGGCAAAGGAAATTCTATAGGGCACACCCTGTTGTTGCTATACTGGATGGGGACAAATTACTTCAGCATTAACTGCAACAGGGATCAGAATATGTGCTTGTGCGGTAACTGATAAGTGATGATCACAAACAGGCCTGTCAGTGACTCATTTTTCTTTCTTGCATTCTCATTGACGAATAAAAACGATCCTCTACAGCGAGGTATTCTCCAAAATATGTAGTTCTTGTGTTTTCGGTAATCTTCCTCTTGTTGTGACATGGCATAAAGCTTAGTTATTCGATTTGATATTTGTGTTTTATGCAAGGAATGAATGTCGGTTTCGGTGGAAATTTTGGTCGGTCCCAAAGTGGAAATGTTTCGTGGAAACGTTTCGGTCTGTGTGAAAATGTTGTTAGTATCCTTATAATGTGTGTTTAGTATGAAAGGTTAGTATTTTAGGGGTCTAATCAGGGGTGTGGCCACCAAGGGGCACGTGCCCCCATAAGCTCCAACTGACCTCCCCTTACTATTAGTCCAAAACCTCCGTTTTTTTGTTGAAAGCACCTCAGTTTTTCTTTTTTTGTTGCAAGCACCTCATTGTTATTAAAAGCAAATCAACTTCTCGTGTGTACCCATCATTAGTGTTGAGCATTTACAACTCAAATCTATGAGAAAATAGTCTAAACCTACCTCAATGTAATCTCGCCCCTCATTAGTGAAACTATAACACGTGCATTTTTATAGTTATTAATGGCAAATCAACTTCTCATGTGTACCCATCATTAGTGTTGAGCAATTAGAACTCAAATCTATGAGAAAATAGTCTAAACCTACCTCAATGTAATCTCGCCCTTCATTAGTGAAACTATATAGCACGTGTATTTTTATAGCATGTGAATTTATAAATACTATCAAAATAAAATGTGAAACTTGTTAGACTAAAACCGCAATCGTAGATAGTCAGTTGCCTTAATAAGCAACAAGAGAAAAAAAAAATCTTATTCTATAGAGTTTAATGTTGATCCACCCTTAAAATGTTGATCAAATATAAATTTTGTCCACTAAAAAATAAGTATTATTTTTTCCTCCTCTTGTCTTTATATTTTCATTTGAAATTGTGTGATTCTTATTTTTCAAAATTGAAAATTAAGTTAATTTAAAATTTTAATTCAGAACATAATGAAATTTATATATATATATATACTAGGTGTCCACCGCGTCCTACGGACGCGGTAGATCCCTTTTGGCTAACACCTTCGAGGTAGAATTTTGTTGTCAACTACGTCTTTGGGGTGCACGTATATCGGGACGACATATCCCGAGACGTTTATGCGTCGCAAAATTCATTTATAGACCAATCCAACATTATACAGGGACCTGTAATTCGCATTTGTTATACGAATCACTGTCCCTGTCTAATCCTAAATGGTCTAGAACTGAATTTCGCGACGCATAAACGTCTCAGGATATGTCGGCCCGATATACGTGCACCCCAAAGACGTAGTTGACAACAAAATTCTACCTCGAAGGCGTTAGCCAAAAGGGATCTACCGCGTCCGTAGGACGCGGTGGACACCTAGTTGAAGAAAGAACATAGACTCTTATTTGTTTACTTTCTCAAACCCCTTCAAAAATTTGTAAGACAATTAATGTATATAAGATTATTGACACAAAAAATTATTCGTAGAAGCCTCACAAAAGACTCGTCATTCTAACAAAAAGTAACTTTATTTCGATGAATTATTATGGCATGTGGGAACAACCCAAATAGGAGGTAGCACACAAAGAAGGGTTGTGAAAAAATTTAGAGAGATATATAGTGTGTGAGAGATACATAATATAGATGGTTAAAGGTACATAATTAGACGTAATTTAATAATGAAGAAAATAATTAATAATTATGATAATCCATCGAAACAACTCGAATATGGGAGGACAAAATTAGAAACACAGTTAAAGAGAGTTCGAGATAAAGAAAGATTAGGACAAATTTGATCACCCATAGTTTACATATATCCCCTTATCAACCATCAAAAGATGTGAAGAGTTTATAGATAAATATAAAATTGTTAGTGTGATAAGATAATTTTTTTTTCTTTTTGCATCATCTTAACAAAAGATAATAACAATTGGTTAAATTACTAATATATAAATTAAAGAGTGGATAATTACAATGCAATTAAGGAAACGATTCATGAAAAAATATCATTATCTCTGAAAAATGTGCAACTCAAATCAAATAACCGGAAATCTTAAGATGTATGTCTGAAGAAAACATATACAAATTTCAATCAAACCTAAGATCTTAGGAGAACAGTTGAAGTCTAGAGGTCGTGATAGAGATATCTAAATGTATAATAATCTGGTTGATTCGTTTATCATCTTTCTTTCTCTACAAAAAAAAAGAAATTAATAGATTGAACATAAGAAATACACAAACAGTCTGAGAGAGATGAATTGAATTTTGAATG
The DNA here is from genome assembly GCA_002897215.1 of Eschscholzia californica subsp. californica. Taxonomy (NCBI): domain Eukaryota; kingdom Viridiplantae; phylum Streptophyta; class Magnoliopsida; order Ranunculales; family Papaveraceae; genus Eschscholzia; species Eschscholzia californica. The sequence continues at coordinate 935,556 of BEHA01000697.1, forward strand.
AAATGAAAATGACAGAAAGACAAATGAAAAGTATATGTAACTTATAAGAGCAATCAAAAACTTTTTTACTACTGAGTGATTATACATTGAAGACTATGAGCAAGAAATCAGAATGTCTAAACGATAACCAAGGAAAAAACACAATACAATGAGATTCAACATTAGAGACTTAAAAAATAAAAATACATCTATTATGAAATCAGAGACAACATGACTAAAGAACCTACACAAATACAATTTAAGAATGTTGGAATACTAAATTATTGTTTGCTCCATCTTCCACTTCACCAAATGGTTAGCAACATCCTGCAATGACTACACCATTCATGAAACCATCATCTCCATCTTCTAACTCATTGTTCAACTCACAATCTAATTTTATCCATGATGCCCACTCCTTAAATTAAAGAATACAAAAAAATCTGTACAAAAAAATATCAAACAGAAAAATTCGAAGAAGAAGAGATACCTCAATCAAAGAAAAGGAGAAGAAGTCATGTTTGCCCATTAATCCATCTAAACAATTCAAAATAATTCAATGGAGAAGTAAAAAGAAAAGATATAAATCGACCAAGAAGATAGAGACTTTTTTGTTGAAAGAAGAAGATAAAAAATTACGACCGACATATATAGAGTGAGAGAAATTTATTTGGTGGAATAAATAAGGAAAGAAAATATATTATGGGTGGTTACACAAATTTCCTCTCCACTAATTTTGCTCACTCCCATGATCTTCTCCATGTTGTAAGGTATTATTTGTGTAAATTTCCATAATAGTCTTTCAGTTAATTACATTGAAGTTGACTTAGCCCGTAATTTCTCAAACAAATAAGGGTATGAAAATCCATAGGTAGTTCTGGTAAGTTACAGATTTGAGTTTAAACGTATTCCTTACGAGAAAATAAAGGAAGTTAGATTTAGTGGTTTTCAGACTCAATTTGAGTCGTTAGATTGCAAAATCTTAGATGAAAATCCGACAGACACGAATATCCAAGACATAAATCTACGGCTCACCTCAAAAAACACCATTGTGCTATATATAATAGATATATATATATATATATATATATGATTGGTCAATCAAATAAGATTAAAAAAAACATGTTAGTTCGAAGAACTTTCGTCATAGATTTTTGTTTCTCAAATCTGAAAAACTATTGTGTAGAACCAAATTTGTTTATGTTGAGTCGATCTGGAAGCCACTCGATACAAGTAATTTTAACATGATGAATAGATAGATATTGTTTGATTTATTTGTGATATATTGGTTCTAAAATTAAAAGGTGCCCGCCTATAAAAGAAATTTTCTGACTTCGCCAGTGGGCCTAATATGCAATAAAACAGTTAAGTTAGGGCTTGTGGATGTCACTGTTTCTGGTGTTTGTGGTTGTTTCTCTTGCCATTTGTTTTTGTATGTTTTTGTGCTTGTGGATGTTACTGTTTCTGGTGTTTGTGGTTGTGTTGATGTTTTTGTTGTTCGTGTTCATAAGTGATCGTTTGGGCGTTTGTGTTTGTGTTCCTGTTCATGTATGTCTTTGTTTGGTGGTATTGTTTGTGTATTTTTTTTTGTTTGTTTCTGTTTCTGTTGGCATTTGTTTTTTTATGTGGTTGTGTTTAATGTCGCGACTGTGGTTGTGTTTGGTGTTTGTGGTAGTGTTTGATTTTTGTGTTTGTTGTCTGTGCTCGTATAAATGTTTGGTCGTTTGTACATTTCTATTTTGTGTTCCTCTTCATGTTTGTCTCTGATTGGTGGTTTTGGTTGAGTTAGAGTCAGAGTCTTGTGCTTGCATTTGTGTTTGTGTATTTGTGTCTTTGTTTGTGTTCATATAACTGTTCAGTTTTTGGTATTTATTATTTGTTGCTCTTGGCAATTATTTTTGTATGTGGTTGTGGTTATGGTTATGTTTATGTTTGGTGTTCCTGGTTGTATTTGGTGCTTGTATTTGGTTTATGTCTTTAAGGTTGTTCTTTGTGCTTGCATAAGTGTTTGTTTGTGCGTTGAGATTTTTGTTCATGTTTCTTTTTGTGTTTGATTGGTGGTTTTGTTTGACTCATTGTTGGAGTTGGTGCTCGTGTTTGTGTATTTGTGTTCATTTTTTGTTTCTATTTACCTTCGTTGTTCTGTGTGTGTTGGAGTGGTGGTTGTGTTTGATAGCTTTGGAGTTTATCTGTGTGTACATGTTCTTGTACGTTTCCAAGGATGGATGCATATTTGTTCCATATACACATTTTACATTAATATTCTTTCCAGAATTTGATACTACCTCACTGACAACCATTTTTAGCTCCGCCTATCCCAAGTTTTGTACTTGTTAAATCTGGAAAGGAGAGAATTTTTTTTAAGAAAAATGTCCCATCAGAGTTCAGGAAGGAGTTTCACCAGTCAAATTTGGGCCCTTCCCAAGTTTTGTAATTGTTATGACGTCTCCAAGCCCGGTAAAAGGACGGAAGATGATTCTTGCTCTTAGTTGTTTTTACGAAAATCCCATCTGGGTTAAGATAATATGTTTCGGAAGAAGTTTCACCAGTCGAATTCGGGTCTTTCCATGCAGTTCAAGATTCTCGCATGGTTGTTGGTTACCTAATTGGAGGAGATTTAATTTCCAAATCATGTAGTTTCGCTTATGGAGATGTTGTCCTATGCCCATGGACCAAATGAACTATCAGGTTTGCAGGTATAGAATCAAGTTCAAATGATGGTTTTCGTTTCTTGCGTCTTTCCTTTTGTCCTCGGAGAAGATTTCGTCTATACGGTTGTTTTGCAGATTGATGCTGCTACAAACCGCGAAACTTTGGTGGGCCTGCTTTCAACGGTAAGGGAAACTGTGTAGCTCTTACACTTCAGTCTCTTAAAGATGCAGTTTGGTGTTCCTTATTGTCCGTCTAGTCTTTTGAGTTTAAAGTTTCTTCTAAAATTCTGAGCATTTCTCCTAGTTTGCATGGTTTTCCCAACTCTGGGGATTGAGTGGTAGATGGAAATCGAGCTACCTTCGCTAGAGTTTCAGTTTTTCAAACCATTGGATGTGAATTAGCTTTAATGGGATTGATATTGCTAATGATTGAACAAGCAAGCAAATTCACTTGGAATTCTGATGAAATTTCTTAAATTTTAGACTACTCTATCGAGAGACACACATAATTAGATATATTTTAGTAGGCTTAGCTTGACATAAATACGAGATTTTCAAGCTACAATTGTAACGACATCCCTACCGCTTTTAGTTTGGAACTATGGATGACTTATTCAGGTAATATAGTTTGTGTATCTTGGAATCTCTTCTTCTTTAAATCTCCCTAACATTTCCAAATTTGGGTCATCAACTTGATACTTTTGGGTGACAAATCATAGGCATTAGGCATGCAGACCCACTGATAGGTTACACACTGAAGTGTTGTACTACTGTTCTGAATGAGATAGGAAGATCCAAAACAGTTGTTATCAAAGTGAAAGGGAGATCTGAGTGCATTGGGTGTTTCAAACATTTCAAAGCTTCAAGTGAAAATCTATATGGCACATCTATTGTCTCTTTTCAAAGTGATGGTGCTCCAGAGACTTCTAAAGGTGATGACAATGGTATTGTTTTCAATGCTCTTGTCCCTATACTCCACAACAAAATGGGAGGGCAGAGAGAAAGCACAGACAGATTACTAAGATTGGGAATACACTATCTTTTCAAGCTTCTCTTCCAAAAGAATTCTGGTTTGAAGCTTTCTCAACGGTAGTTCATATTTGTGCATGTTCTTGGTTTTGTGGTTGTATATGGTGTTTGTCTTTTTATAAGTGTTACTTTTTATGCTCGGAGTTTCTTTTTGTGTTTGTGTTTCTTGTAGTTGTTCCTGGATGGGGAGCGCACATGTGTCTTATTGTACTGCTTGTCTGTGGACTCGTGTTTGATCCTTTGTGAATGTCGAGAAAATTATTTTCCTTGATGGGGAGCATGCATGAAATGAAGGTATGCTTTCATTTTATGGTAATATTGTGGTTTGCTAAGTGTAAACTGCTCATATTATTAGACTGGGCTTTATACAATATTTTTCTTTGTAATGCATTTGGAAGGGTTCTTCAGTCCAATGGAAATTGATTTTGAAGGTGTAAGCTCCTAAAAGATGAAATCAGACCATGTTCATGTAGTGTACTCTCTTGTATATACTTATAATCATTACACACTAATGAGTTTAATGAGTTTTTGTGGTATTGTGTAAGATTAATAATAGTCAAGGTCTGCTTCCTTAGTTGCTGCAAGTACTAATGTATGCTCAACACATTTGGATGATCAAAAGGAACCCTTGTATATTCAAACAATTTCTTTTTTGCATAAATCAGCAACTTAGGCATCCTGAAACCTTACAAAGGAGAGACTAAAGAAAACCAATTAAGAAATAAAAGCCACACTCGGCAAAATACCCCACATGGGCACACCAAACCCACAACCAATATGAAACATATGGTCCCACTGATATATAACAATCATTAAGCTAAAAGCAAAAAAAAACGAAAGTAAGAAACCAAGCCCTTCATCAGCACTTCAGCCTTGTTCTAAATAGAGCATCTTGAAAACCCTGAATTTAGTAAAAAATGGGTTGACATTGTCAAGTCATTTACAAAAAGCTTCGTATTAACAGACTGAGATGTTGCGTTAAGAATAAAATGCTTCCTGGACCCTCTTAATTATTTTGAGTGTCTTATATATGTCTGTTGTGTTTGAAGAGAATAACTGAATGTTTATATGGTAATAAAGAGTATTCTTAGCATGTTTTAGACTTTGTTTTCATCTTCCGTGATACAACAGGTTGCGTTCGATGATGTGCTGAGAAACCATCTTGTTGTAGCATGCAATGTTTTTATACTTGCTCCGAAATTTAGTGGCAACTATATTTTTGTACATTGCCATACTTTGGAGGTGGATTCAAAATTCAAACTGGCATATGATAAGGTTTCTCTTCTTGTCGTCACAGGTATTTCGTCCCTTTTTTGACATTGACTTTTTATAGTCTTCTTCTTAGTTCATATATTTCTATCAACCTTATCCATGACATGAGCTATTAAGAGTTTGGACTTTAAAAAGTAATATAGAAGGAAAAAAACTATGGTTCGTGTTTGGGGTGGGGGGGGGGTTTCACTGAAACGTGACTAGGAAGAATACGTGTACAGTTCAACCATTGCAACAGTGGTGTGGATTCCCTATTTTTGTATGTTTCTGGCTTTAGATTTTTAAAACGATCGCAACTCGGACTATATGACTTAATCTTGGGAATCTACGAAAGTAAAATTTTAATATGTCTATGGGCATTCAATCTCCATAGCTTTTGAAAGTTTTGGTCATTAACTTGATAATTTTAGGTAACATCTTGTAGGAACAAGAGACACAGATTCTCTTGTGAATGAGAAATGGCGTTCAGTAATGTTTTTTTGTTTCTTGACACTCTGTTTGTTTTCCTTTTTTTCATATCGTGCATAAATTTCGGTGAAGCCAGCAGAAGATGATGTAATGAACATTTGTTGTAGTCAGTATGCTGGGCATGAATTTTCTGTACTAAATTTGTGTTGGATTTTTGATATTTTCCTTTATTTTTGGCAAGTATGCTGGCGAGAAAACACACCTTAAAGGATGCTCAGACAAATGCAGGCCCAAGGGCAGAAGAAAACAACTCTTATAGCCTGGTATTTTGGGGTTATCTTCAATCTATGGTTATCAGATGTATATTCATAATTCCATTTTCTTACAAACATTTGTTTGTCAATTACTCTTATAGCAGAAGAAAAGACTCTTATAAGCCTGGGATAAATG
>BEHA01000708.1:0-13591 GCA_002897215.1 Eschscholzia californica subsp. californica
TTTAAGAGATGATTGATCATTTCAAAGACTTGAAATGGATGAGAGCTCCTATGGAAGTCGAACTGGCAGTTGACATAATCTTACTTTCACTATATGATGGTTTTAAATATGTAAGATCAAACTTTGAACAAAAGTTTGGAAATGTGTCCTTGGAATGTCTGCTCGCAATTCTGGTAGTAGCTGAATGTAAATTCAGCGTACCTGAGACTAAAGAAGACATTCTCAGCAATCAAGAGGGTACCAATTCGGGAATGGGAGGTGTTAGGAGTGGGAGACGTTCTGGCAGAAGAAGAGGCAGGCGAGCTCCCAGACCCAGGACTATCCCTCCTAAACGCAGTTGTTTATTTTGTGGTAGCACATCTCATATATGGAAAGAGATTGCCCTCGCTACCTAGAAGAGCTAAATAATGAAGCTGAGAGTTCCGACTCAGGTAAAGATGTTAAAAGTTGATTCAATCAAATACATTCCCTTAAAGGTATATGGGTACCTAATGCTCATTGTATTTTGAATGACAGGAACAAGTGGGAGTCAAGTATTTAATTGAAGAGGAGATAAACCTGTCAAAAGCGAACGAAGCAAGAGTTGCTGAGATAGCTCAAGAAGGATATAGTCTCTTATAGGCATTACTTTAATTAGATTTTAGTTTTTCTTTTAGAATATCTTCTCTGTAATCAGATTTATGGAGAAAATAAAGTATTTAAGTTCAATGTTTTATGAAGTTCTTAAAGGGGCCTATTTAACTTACAACATTAATACCGAATGATTCAATTAGTTATTGTAATCTAGTCAAACAGCTAGGATGAACATGAAATCCGAAAGGATGTAACTAGTAGTTGTTTGATTGCAAATCGCTTAACTCTAGCAAATCATGGTTCAAACTAACGAATCTGACAAGATCTCTTATGACAAAACATAGGTCAATTAATCATTAAAACTTATGTTAGGCATAAGATTATAGTTAATGTGACTAGAATAATCTAAATACTCGAATGTAGGAGAAGTTTTAGAAACTAGACCTAAATCAAGTAAAGAATCTCCTTGATGAGATCGAAAGTCTGAGTCATAAGGTCTTCCGAAACAAAAATGTCTAATATAAGCTATCTACCCACTAAAGCTAGATCTGTTATAGTAAATAAAAGAGTTCCATACGAATATGGATTTTAGAAGGAGTTCTAATATAGTCTTTTATTTATGTCTAAAATCACTTTAGACATAGTTTCTTCGTAAGAAGAAAACGGGGTTTTCCTACAGAACATCGAAACACAATTGGATTGTTGCTCTCGATGGTGTCTTCCTTGAAAGGTGGTGTTCAAGAAGACAAGTGGGATAAATATTCGAATCCAATTCGAACCGAGCAACAAATGGGAGTAGGTGGTAACTCGCCAGGAAACTTCTTAAGAGTTAAGAAGGTTTCACGAAATTGCTCAAAACCCTGAGTGAGTCCTCAGAATACCAACACAAAACTATAGCAAAAACCACTCTGAAATTGGTCGAAAGCCAAAAAGATTAGTACTGAAATCCACTTTAGAATAGTGAAAACTAGAAATATCTAGATTTCTCGAAATTTATGATCGAGATAAATAAATTCATAAGAAGAGTCTTATGAACCTAAACTTTATGCTCAATCGTAAAAGTCCATAAATGATGAACGAGTAAGAGTAGGTAACTGACATTCATAAAGAAATTCAAAGAATCTATTTTCTTAAAAAGAAAGTTAGAGTCTTGTTCGACAAGAGGGTAAATGGGAGTAAAACAAATTACTTTTACGTCTTGTATGTGAGAACATTGAGAATGTTGAAACAGTTAGGGAACTGACTCAATCAAGAGGACGCCAGACGAGGGTAAATTAATTTGGGCATCAAAGTCTATAGTGATAAATCATGAAGATGATAGAACTCATTCAAAAATAGTTTTGAAGATGTCTAACTAAAAATACTCTTCTAAAGAGATTCTAACCATCTCTCGTGAAACATTGCTAAGCAAGACTCAGAATTTGGAAATCCTGATGAGCAAAAGCACACATGAGAGACACACTTTTGTGTAAGGCATAAGATCGATGGTGAAGATGATTGAGGTTTACCCGTACATCTAAACATACTTGGAGAATGTGATGTCATTGATGTGGCGTGAAAATGCCACATTTAGGTCACTTAACTTTGATGAGTTAATTCTTTTCGAGTTTTATTTCTAATTATTTATATGTTTTCATTGCTAGGTGGTTTATTTGGGGTTTGGCGTGTAATTCGGAATAAAGAGAGCGAATTATCACATTTTCATCTTATGTGGCAAAAGGGAAGAAAAGAGCACCAGGGGTATTTTGGTCATTTTGGTAAATATCAGAAGTCAAACAACAAGTGAGATCAATGACGAGTCCGACGGTGAAAACGGAAGTCGATTCGGAGTTCGGGCGGAAAATTTGTGAATGAAAGAAGCCGAGGTTCGGTCTTGAAACAAGGATTCTATGAAGGCACCCCTTGGTTCTAAATGTAGAGACAAGATGAAGGCACTACCTTGATTTAGAAAGAAGCCCAACCAAAGAGCTCAAAGAGGAAGAGAACAATAGAGATTCTATGGGCACCCTTTTTGGTCCAAGTCAAGAGTCTTTAATGATGGACAAAGTCAAGGGTTTGAAGTAGTCTAAAGACTTAGTCAAACTTTGACTAAGTCTAGGGTTTGACTCAAGTTAGAGAAAAGGGGTCAAAGACACTATTCATCATCTTCAAGCTGGAAAAAGAAAAAAGAAAGAGAGAGAGGGTGGCTAGGGTTGGTGTTCTTGGTTGCTAGAGAGAGAGCTTGAAAGAGAGGGTTTTGAAAGAGCAAGAGGGAAAGAGAGAAGGAGCCGGCCAAGCTAGGCCGGCCATCACCAAGGCCGACCAAAGCTTGGCCGGACAAGTCGCAGGAACAGCAACAGCCAAGTCGCGCCGGGCAAGTCGCGGGAAGCACAACAGCTGCACGGCCGGGAAGGAGCAGCAGCACGTTCCACGGGAACAGCAGCACGTTCCACGGGAGCTGCTGTTCTTCACGGGAGCTGCTGCAGACGCATCCAGCAGCAGCTCGGACGGCCTCCACCTGCTCGGACTTCAAGGGACCTGCTCGGTCTTCACGGGACTTGCTCGGTAAACCTCATACGAAGGCACGGGACGCATCTTCATGCTCGGGACCGCCGGATCTAGCACGGGACAGCACCTCTTGGCCGGATTTTGATGACTTGGCCGGATTTGTGTTAATGCTTTGGCCGGACTTTTCTAGGGTTTCCGGCAACTTTCTCGGCCGGAAACCTTAAGGCTTTTACTCACCATGTTGTTGGCTAGCTACCCATGTGGTTTGATATGGTTTTTGATTAAAAGTGATTAGAGAGAGAAAGCTTGGTGAAGCTTTAATGGAGGTTGTGTTCTAAATGGAGAAGATGATGGTGGTCGCTATGGGGAACCTAAAAAATTGCTAGGGGAAGATCGACTGCAACTAAAAACTCATATTTTCCGACGATCCTAGCCTCGAACCACATCGAAAAAGGGGGATTCTTTCATCATTTTCTTTCCATTTCTTATTCAATCACCATGTTTAGCTAACCTTAGTGTGTCGATTATATGAGATGAATTGTGATGAATTCATGATTATTTATGGGATGATTTAATGTTTTGATAATAAATTGATGTTCTCTTATTTCGATTACTTGTGTCAACTGTTTTTCATGTGTCTTATCAAATACTTCGCATAGTTAATCGGTTAGGCAAAGTGATCGATCTCGATCGTAGTCTACGTCCAAATTTCATGTGTCTTGTCATGCACTTCACATAGTTAGGCGGCTAGACGACATTTTCGATGATTCGGTTTTAATCGTTTAGGAAGTTTGTTTGACTAAGTATTATCTCCGGACATACGTAGTGCTTATGAACGTCCACCTTAGGAATCGAGACTAGATTTACATCAATCCATTCGATTGGACCGTACATAGTTATAGGTTTATTATCATGGAATCCTGGACTTCGACACCTCGCTCACTTATTTATCTCTACTCTTGTTGCCTCCCGACTCTTGTTCCTCCGAACTCTTCTCTCGAATCTCTCTCGCCCGTTTACATATATTGTTTAGTTAGTTTTATTTGTTTTCTTTTGTTTCTTATTCAATTTCATAACCCCCCATTTATCATTGTTTCTCTCCTTTTTAGTCTAAGTTAACTTTTAATATCTAGACCGAGGGATAAGACCCTTCGATATCCGAACTACCTTCCTATCCTTGGATCGACTCCGGTTTTACCGGTTACTACTTGATACCTCCGCTTGGGTGTGCAACCTTTTCGGGTGCATCAAGTTTTTGGCGCCGCTGCCGGGGATAGGTTTAGTAGTTTAGATATCGTTTACGTGTTTTGTTCATTAGTTTAGTGTTATTTGCTTACTTTGACGTTTATTTTCTTTGTTTTTTTTTAGTTTCTTTTTAATTCTTGTTTTCTTTGAGGTACTCATCCAAGGAGCTTTAAAGGACGAAAGCAAACAAGTTTGGGGATAAAAAGGTAGAGACAAGAAAAGGGAAGAGGATCCAATTGTGGTAACAAACGCCACCTCTAGTATCGTTCCCTAACCTTTACCTATTGGAGCAGCTTAAGTGCATTTGCATCTTGTCTATTATTGATAATTGTAGTCGAATTGAACACTTGTGATTGCTTGCATTTTTTTAATTGTGCTTCAATGGATGTTAATGGGAATGATAGTTGGAATGATGGGTATGAGGTTCATCGACCGCTTAGAAGTCTTAGGGACTACCTTGAACCTAATATGGCTAGCATACCTTCATGCATCATATTTCCGAGTAATGTGTGTAATTTAAACATAGACCCTGAGATTATTCCATTACTTCCTATATTTCGAGGCTTAGAGAATGAAGATCCATATTTTCATTTGAGAGAGTTCGATGAGATTTGCTCGATACTCCCAATCAATGAAGAACTTGAGGGAATCGCTAAGCTCAAATTATTTCCGTTTTCATTAAAAGAAAAGTCGAAGATATGGTTTCATTCTTTAAGGCCTAGGACTATAAGAAGTTGGGATGAGATGACTAGGGTGTTTTTGAAAAAGTTCTTTCCCGCTCATCGAACCACCACCTTAAGAAGAAAAATTATGAACTTTGAGCAAGACAAAGAGGAGACCTTCTTTAGGTGTTGGGAGAGATTTAAAGACCTCCTTCTTGGATGTCCACATCATAACTACGAAACATGGAGGGTCATCGGATTCTTTTACGATGGCTTGACTTCCAAAATGAAACACTTCGTGGAAGTTATGTGCAACGGAGAGTTTATGAGTAAAAGTCCTAATGAGGCTTGGGAGTATCTCGACCTCTTAGCGGACAAGGCCCTAGATTGGGACACGCCCGTTAAGAGTGACGAAGATATAGCCGAAGGAGAACATTACTCAAAAGGAGGCATATGCTTTTTCAAGGAAAATGGGGAAGTACATGATAAAAATTTCAACGTGTCTCGGAAAGAATTTACAGATATGCATGATGGTGATTTAGTGATTGATAGTGTTTGTAGCATTTGTGCAAGTCGAGAACACCTAACGGGTGAATGCCCTACTATTTCTCTTTGTCGAGATGTCTCATTAGGATGCACAAATGTCGTAGACACGTATATGAAGCCCGTAGGTTCAAGGAGTGATGCCTTTACAAATGATTATGACAATCTTCAAGAGCCCTTAGTTGGTTTCACTTATGCATCTCATCATGAGAGGACTCTTGAAGATGTTTCGAAATCATTTTATGAGGTAGAAACTCAGATTAGCCAAAACACCTTGCACGCCCTTAAAGAGATGGAAGCAAAATTGAAAGACATCGAGAAAGGGGTTTCACAATCCCAAACTCCAACAAATCCTAAAGGTACAGGTGAGGGTAATACACCTAGTGCTAATGTTAAGTCCAACTCCATTCTCGAAACTGATGAAATGATTAACTTAGAGACTCCCATGACGGTAGACATACCCGAGGATCGTACGATTTTTTAGAATGGTGGTGGGCATAAAGAGGTTTTTCAGTCGAAATCTGAGTCTAAACCAGTTGATAGACCTAAACCCTCATTCTCTCAACAATTATTGCCTACCTGTGATATATATATATATATATATGCTTGCACCGGTAGTTCAAAGGGACAATACTAGTAATGCTCAGGAGGACCATAACAACATGACTAGTTTGATTCCTGAGACCTTTGTAGATCATTTTGGTGAAATGCATGCCCCCTCTGTTATTTTATCAAACTTTGTTGCCTTGTCATCATCCAAGTTTGGGGATTACCTCTTATTTTTTGCCGTCTCACGTATAAACCCATACCATTACATTGTTGTGAGACAGTTCTTACCAGTTAAAACTTTCGTATGGGTAGACCCCCAAATATTTCGTCTTTTGTTATATGATTGGTTGGTCTATTGAGATGGGTTTGATGTTTGTGGGTATCATATCTGGAAACCCTCCACGAGACCTAACTCGTGCTCTTGTTAAAGCAAGAGAATCAATGACTAATTGCATGGTTCGATGCAATCGAGTGATCCTGCGTGAGTGGTCATTTTTATGTGGTCATGCTTATGCTTCATTCTTATGTTTTATATTGATGTGTTAGGAGTGTTTCTCACTTTGTATACTTTTGGGACGTGGTTCGTTCCAAGTTTGGGGATGGCGATGGGTTTATCATTAACTTGGAACTCGAATACACAAGTCTTGGTAGTATAAATTTTCATCTCCGTCGGCTCCGGTAATATCCTTCTACTCTTCTCTTTAACTTATTGTACCTCTTATCTTTTGGTGAGTATATGCTTAGAATATTAAGGACAATGTTAGTTTTAAGTTTGGGGATGGGGATACGACCATTTAGTCGCATGACATCATGACCTTCGATTTCAAAAGACAAGAGGGTTCAACAAATTGACCAAATTTGAAAATTTTTGGGTAGATTTGGTATGACTCTGGTGGTATTCTTGAGTATGTTGATGCATGTGGTTCTTTCTTGATAAATCTTATGCATGCTCTTAGTCTTTTCATGAATGTTAAGTCCTTTGGTGTTGGTGTCTTATCATGTGAGTATCATCTTAAGGAAGAAGGAACAACTCTGAGTGACCTAAAATAGTCATTAGTGGAAACTTAAACTCATGTGAGATATCTGAGCATTTCTATTGCTTTTGAGTGTACTCTTCCGCGCTAACTCCGAGTAGAATGAAGAGCTACTCAACTTCGCAACTTTCAAAAGAGCTTAGACGATCTTATGAGCTCAACTTCCTTAGCCACTAGGAGTGACATCAAGATAGCGAATAAACCTTACTCTTGTAGTCCATGAAACTCGATAATGGTGTCAACTTTAGGGAAACGGATACTCCGCCATCCATTCATCATATTACTCTCGAGAATGAAGGCATGAAAAGTAAAGAAGAAAGGATGTGAAAGCAAAATGTGAAAGCAAAGGTGATTTGTTCAAAATACTAGTTGTATTTTTGTTTTGGTGTTTGAGTATGTGTGTAAAAAAGAAAAGAAAGGGAAAAGAAAGTGAGAAGAAGAGAAAAGGAAAAAAAAAAAGAAAGAAAGTGTTTATATGTGTTATTTTGTATTTGTGTAAGTGTTGTGGAAAATAAAGTATTCAAGGCAAAAAGTCAAGTTTAAAGGTTGTTTGAGTATTCTTTTATCATTGAAGGCGTCGACATTCTCGGGATTTCATCATCTTCCATTCCATCACTTGTATCCGTTTACCTTTAGGAGACATTATTAGAGGGTAGAGTGGGTGAGAAGGGCGAGTGAGCTTCCCCATTCCGTTAGTGGTTATTTCCATTCCTAAGAGATCATTTTGTTTTATAACTTGTTATCCTCATTTAATTTTGTTGTGTTGAGTTTACTTTATTCCATGCTCACACCTGAGAGTAAACCATTACGATTCGATTTTGAGTGATTTCATGTTTAAGAGCGTATGACTGTGAGGCTAAAGTCGAGGCGAAATGTGCTATGATAGGAAACAAGGTTTTGCTACTTTAGCCTTGGATGATACTCATGATGATGGGATACTTACATTTGAGTATAAAACTATAAGTTAGGAGACTCTTAGCATGCTTTTGTGTTTATTGGTTTGATTCATATGTTTGACATACTTAAGTCTCTCACTTGTGGATCATCACCTTATTTGCATCGATAGTTGAACCCTTATGTCTCTTGGATATCTAGAACTTTGTGGGTGTATTCACTGGAAACCCTCACGAGACAAAACTCGTCCTTTAGGGGTAACCTAAGGGTTTAAAGGTTTGTTGCATACGCTAAATGCAACCGGGAGTCCTCCGAAAGTGAGCTAGGTTTACTTTATTGTCTTGTTTTGTTTGTTTGCTCGAGGACTAGCAAATTCTAAGTTTGGAGATGTTTGATGTGGCGTGAAAATGGCACATTTAGGTCACTTAACTTTGATGAGTTAGTTCTTTTCGAGTTTTATTTCTAATTATTTATGTGTTTTCATTGCTAGGTAGTTTATTTGGGGTTTGGCGTGTAATTCGGAATAAAGAGAGCGAATTATCACATTTTCATCTTATGTGGCAAAAGGGAAGAAAAGAGCACCAGGGGTATTTTGGTCATTTTGGTCAATATCAGAAGTCAAACAACAAGTGAGGTCAATGTGACGCAGCACGAAGAACAAGCTTAGCAACGTAAGCTTGAAGATAAAGAAACTTACCAGCGTAAGTTTTGAATTGATAGAATTCTGGAGTCCACCGGAGAAAATAGAGTAGAAACTCAAATGATAATATTGATAAAATGATAGAATACCCATTACAACTTACTAAGACTGCTTATATAGCATCAAAGACACCTAGGGACTACTTAAAGGCAATAAATAACCTAGGGAACTAACAAATAAAACAGAAAACATGAAAACATAAATTCAGACTTTTGTATTTGGACAACTAAAACAGAACCTTTCCAACTTCTATTGTGGTCCTACATCAGTCCCTTCCACTTCAAAAGAACTCGTCCTCGAGTTATCTTCAGGATATATCGCCTCATCTTCTTTGTACTCATATAGGTCAGCCACATTAAACGTATTCGAAATCTCCATTGTATCCGGCAAATCAATAACATAGGCATTGTTATTGATACGCTTAAGAACTTTAAAGGGACCATACTTCCGTGGTTTGAGCTTGTTATACGTGCCAGCGGGAAAACGCTCTTTTCTTAAGAACACCATAACTGAATCTCCTTCCTGAAATACTTTCTCTCTACGATGTTTATCTGCTGCAGTCTTATACTTAGCATTATTCTGCTCAAGTCGTCGTTTCACTTCCTCACGAACAGCCACCACATCTTTTGCCATGTTCTCAGCAGCAACATTATGACCAGGACCCTTAGGAAGTTTCACCAAATCTACCACATGATGAGGTATGGCAGTGTAAACAACTGAAAATGGTGATTTACCTGTTGCACTATGGACAGCATTGTTGTATGCGAATTCCATTTGAGGCAGGGATTAATCCCATTGCTTGGGGGTGTTCCCACAAATACTTCGAACCATTTTGCCAAGGGTTCTATTTGTAACTTCAGTTTGCCCATCAGTTTGAGGATGTGCGGTAGTACTTCGATTTAACGATGTTCCAAACAGCTTCCATAAGGTAATCCAAAAATGACTCATGAACTTTGTGTCTCGATCTGAAGTGATGGACTTAGGAACTCCATGTAGGCGTACAACTTCTCTGAAAAACAACTTGGCTATGTTTGACGCGTCAGCAGTTTTTTTACAAGCAATAAAATGAGCCATTTTTTAAAACCTATCAACGACGACAAATACAGAATCTACTCCCCTTTGAGTCCGAGGAAGCCCGAGCACAAAATCCATAGCGAGATCCTGCCAAATGTCGTTAGGAACAGGTAACGGCATGTAAAGTCCAGTGTTTTGAACTTGTCCTTTCGAAACTTGACAAGTGTAACATTTTCGAATAATTTTTCCCGCATCTCTTTTCAATTGCGGCCAGAAATACCTTTCTTCCAGACTTGCAATAGTCTTATATCTTCCTAGATGAGCACTTAATCCTCCTCCATGTAAATCTCGAATAAGTTTTTCCCGTAAAGAAGAAACAGGAATACATAAACGATTACCTTTAAATAAGAATCCGTCATTGATAAAGTAATCTGCAGTTGGTTCTTGATTGGTGCACTTTTCCCAGATTTGCTGAAAATCATCATCGGCTTCATACAAGTCTTTTAAACAATCGAACCCTACAATTTCTTGAGAAAGAGTTAATAATAAAGAAGCTCGTCTACTCAAAGCATCAGCAACTCGGTTTTGAGCCCCAACTTTGTGTTTGATCACAAAAGGAAACTTTTGCAAGAAAGTTACCCATCTAATATGCATTTTATTAACATGTTTCTGATTGTTAATAAACTTCAAAGCTTGATGATCGGTAAATAAAACGAACTCTTTCTGAATAAGATAATGTTCCCATTGCTTCAAAGCTCGAACAATTGCATAAAATTCTTGGTCATATGTACTCCATTTCTGACGCGCTTTACTCAGCTTTTCAGAAAAGAAAGCGAGGGGTTTCTTTTCTTGAGAAAGGACAGCACCAACGCCAACTCCACTTGCATCACATTCCACTTCAAATACCTTATCAAAATCCGGAAGAGCTAATACCGGAGCAGTAGAAAGCTTTTCCTTGATTAAAGAAAAACTTTCTTCTTGTTCTTCACCCCAATTAAACTTCCCCTTTTTAAACATTCAGTAATTGGTGCTGTGATAGAACTAAAATTTCGAACAAATCGTCGATAGAAAGTTGCCAAACCATGGAAACTCCTCACATCAGAAACTGTTTTGGGAGTAGGCCATTCACGAATGACTTTGGTCTTCTCATCATCCACCTGTATTCCTTCTTCACCAATCACAAATCCTAGAAATAATAATTTATTCGTGCAGAATACGCATTTCTTGAGATTTAAGTACAACTGATTTTCCTTTAGCAAGTTCATCACGTTATTCACATGAGTTAGGTGTTCATCTTTGGTCTTGCTATAGATTAAGATCTCATCAAAATAAACCACAACAAAAAGACCAATGAATGGACGAAATACCTGATTCATAAGCCTCATGAACGTGCTCGGAGCATTGGATAACCCGAATGGCATTACTAACCATTCAAATAAACCATCTTTACTTTTGAAAGCAGTTTTCCATTCATCTCCTGGTCTTATCCGAATCTGATGATAACCACTACGAAGATCGATTTTAGAAAACACTTTAGATCCATTAAGCATATCCAGCATATCATCCAATCGAGGTATAGGAAATCTGTATTTGATGGTAATTCGGTTGATGGCTCGGCTGTCCACACACATACGCCATGCCTTTTTATCTTTGTCCTTCTTGGGAACTAGGAGAGCCGGAACAGCACAAGGACTCATGCTTTCCCTAATGAAGCCTTTCTCTAACAAATCCTCAATTTGTTCTCTTAAAATTTTGTTTTCAATGGGATTCATTCGATAGTGTGGAAGGTTTGGTAAGCTGGCTCCTGGTATGAAATCAATCTGATGTTGGATGTCTCTCATAGGAGGAAGCTTATTAGGTAGCTCGTCAGAAACTATTTCCTGAAATTCTGCCAAGAGCTCTTGAATTTCAGAAGGAACAGTTTCTTCTATTTCAGTTGTTAACAATCCCTTTATTACAACGAAATGCCTTGTTGTATCTCCTGTTCATTACTAATGAGAGTTAGAAAGTTCGTTTTCTTAACCTTTGGTGGTATAGAAAATGAAACAGGAGCCATGGCAATTTTTCGATTATGCCAGTTGAATAAGATCACATTGTCTCGCCCTTTGAAAGTAGAATCAACATCAAACTGCCAAGGTCTTCCTAGCAATATATGGCAAGCATCCATATCAATAATATCACATATTACTTCATCTTTGTAATGCTTTCCAATCAAAAGAGGGACTCGGCAAATCTCAGAAACACGAACTGAAGGCCCCTTCTTTACCCATCCAAGAGAGTATGGGTAGTATGTGTTTCTGTAGGTAATTGTAGTCTTTCCATCACCTTTCTGTCTATGAAATTCTCACAACTTCCATTGTCGACAATGACTTCACAAACCTTGCCATTAATGGAACAATTTGAGCGGAAGATACTATGACGCTGGTTGGTCTCCTTTGGAGCTAAGAGAACTCGTTGTAAGACTAAGTTGAGCCGATCTAATCCTTCTTCCATTGCAAATTCTGCATTTTCATAGTCATCATTATCATTTTCATCTGCATCATATTCTTCTTCTTCATTCCCATCTGCCTCTAATAGATTGACTCTTCGCCGTTCAGGACAGTTGTTCGACCGATGACCAGGTTTGTTACACCTGTAACAAATATCAATTGTGGGCTTTGCATATGGATTTCCCTTTGATGTTTGAGTTCTGATTTGTTCTTTGCGTACAGTCTTACTAGGCCCTTCCTTTTGTGCTCGAGAAGAAAAATTGGAAACGTTAGAGTCTCCGCTGGTTGGTTGCATAAACTTCCGTCTTTCTGCATTCTGATTATAAGTTTCTGATTGCTCCGTAAAATTCCTCCAAGAAGGGATTTGGCGTTTTTCCTTATCTAACATCTCAGCCTTCAAAGCCATATTAATAGCTTCTTGTAAGTTCCACAAATTCTGCAATCCAATCTTCTCTTGTATAGAAGATGTTAACCCATTTACATACCTGGCGACCCTTTGGTTTTCTGTTTCAGTCAAATGATTACGTTCTGAAAGTCGCATAAACTCATCTGTGTAATCAGTCACGGACTTGTTCCCTTGAACACAACTAAGGTACATTCGGTATAGAAGTTGCTCATAATCCGCGGGTAAGAACCGACCCATTAATAGTTCCCATTAATAGTTGTTTCATTTTCCTCCAAGTACGAACCTTTTGCTTTCCTTGTCTTAGCCGATTGTTCTGGAATTGATCCCACCAAACAGCAGCAGTCTGTTTGAGACGAAAAGCGACCATTTTAACCATTTTTACTTCAGGAACTTCCATCACATCGAAGAACCTTTCAACCTCCATTAACCAATCTAAAAAGTCCTCAATCTTAAGATTTCCAGAAAAGATTGGAATATCAGCTTTAATCCGGAAATCATCAAACTGATTTCTATTGTAGTGCTGGTTGTTTTGATTCTGATTAGGCAATGTGTCTTCGACTTCCTCTTCTGAGTCAGAATCAGTATTTGTGGTACGATTTCTTTGTTCATTTCTTTCTTCGGTATTTCTTCTTTGATTGACCACCATTTGCTGCAATAATTCTCTAATCTCCCCAACTTGAGTTGTTAACGCATCAATACGAGTATTTTGAGCATCCAATTCTGCTTGTGTAACATTCAAACTGGTTCTTGGATCAACCATGGTTGTAATCAGAAATAAAAGAGGGGAGAAACCCGCTCTGATACCAATTGACGCAGCACGAAGAACAAGCTTAGCAACGTAAGCTTGAAGATAAAGAAACTTAATAGCGTAAGTTTTGAATTGATAGAATTCTGGAGTCCACCAGAGAAAATAGAGTAGAAACTCAAATGATAATATTGATAAAATGATAGAATACCCATTACAACTTACTAAGACTGCTTATATAGCATCAAAG
>BEHA01000708.1:51479-100798 GCA_002897215.1 Eschscholzia californica subsp. californica
GCCCCCATTTGTTTACACAGTTTTCCCCAAAAGTAGCTTCTTTTGGCCAAAATCAATAGTACTATAATTTATCACTTGCATATTTCATGTTCTCCACACGTGTAATAAAATTTTACGTTTCAGAAACAAATTTAACACTATATTTCATGTACTTCGATACAATCTTTATATTTGTAGATTTAAGAAGTAGAAAAAAGAAACATTGTAAAAGACCTCGTTTCGTCTATTTATATGAAATTCAAATTATAATGTTAACACCTATAAAATAAAGGAAAAATCATTTGTTTCAATAATGTTTTCTGGACAAATTCTATTCAAAATTCATCCCTCCATTTTGATCACTCTTCCAGTCCTCCGTCGATGTGGCAACATATCACTTGAGTGTGGAGCAATTGGAGAGAGAATTGTGAGAAAATATACTCAAGTGATATGTTGCCATATCAGCGGAAGGCTGGGGTAGAGACCTAAATGTAGGGTAGAATTTTTGTGTTTTGTAATTGTACCAGCTCTCTGCCCATGTATTAAATGAATTGGATAAGAGACTTGTTAAATTATTGTGAGGAGATAGAGATGGCTAAAGTTTTGGGGAAGGAACTCTATAAGAATAAAATGTGGATGAGAAAGAATATCAAATCAGAATTATTTACAAAGATTTTCTAGTATATATTAAAAAAAATGTTCTCAATTAGCAGCAAAAATGAAGGGTTACAAATCACTAATGGATTTATCATATATAAGGTAAGAAGATAAGGTTACCCGCCTTGTTAACATGGAATATTACTCTAATTGTATAGTTTTAGGTTTTAAACTTTTAATTAATAAACTTCTCCTAGATTGTGTGGTTCTCAACAAAAGTAGAGAGAGATAGCTAGCACATATGGGTTAAGAACGAAGATGTTATTCTGTCAGACTTTCAGATTGTTAGAATCTCGACCGACTTAAGTGGACTGACAAAATTTAAAAGAGAAGTAATATTCATTAATCTATCTCTCTTAGAGTCTTAATCCATACATGTCTACCTAAGTTGTTCGAAATCTTGCAAGCCTAAGAGTCACGCCGAACATTTGGGTTGATTAGAGAGAGAGAGAAAGTGGGCATGGTATGGGTCCATGTATAGAGAGACCAGGAGGAACATATTCGGAAATTATTATTAACCGCACGGCACCAAGAAAAGAGAAGAGGGTCAAAATCTCATTTCAAAACTTAAATCATTACTTGTTCCACTAATCAACTAATAAAGTTAAAGTCTTCTTTTTCTTCCTCTTGATTCAAAAAGTCAATTCCCCATTACTCAATATCCAAATATATACTCACAATATATTGTATAGTCCCGAGCCAAATTGGTTGTCAGAAATGAGTATTTAAGAACAAAAAAAGAGTGAAAAAAAGCACTTTTTTTAAAAGTGAAAAAATCTAATCTAATCAATAGGATAATAAGTGAGTGCGGTTTGGGTTGGTCGAGGGGCTTGAACCCGCACCAGGCAGACATATCCCGTTGTACAGGGGAGATGGTGGAATTCTTGTTTTGTGGGAGTTCAAGTGGCTGGTTTTTCTCCTTCACTACAATAACGATGGGAGAGAAAGTTAGCACAAACTTACAACTCACTAGAGAGATAACGTAGGCCCAAAAATTGAAGATAAATTATGGTTTGTAAATGATGATGCTGGAATCTGTCTTCTGATCTCCTTAGTTACTGTTTATCTTTGCCATAGGTGATGAGATGGTGGAGGGAGGGGTTATTTTTAAAGACACTTTGACTCTCAATCAGTTCAGCTTTGCAGGTTGAAGTCCATTATGGAAAGGTACGGATTGGATCCCTTTTGAGTTTGGGAGCCCGACGTTGGAATTGAGGAAAACTCCGGGACTCCCAAAATTCAGGGGCTCCCACATAGGGAGCCCGAGCCCCACATTGATTTTGCCCTTAAAAGATATGATCATATCTTGAGATAAGGCAAGAAAATATTCGACGCATCTGGCCTTTTGCGTCACTGACAACATTGCTCTCTGTCACAACGGAACTCAAGGTGTTGAGCATACTTCGGCAGACACTCTCATTCCACGACTCAGGCTGCAGAGCTGACACGGAACCACCCTTCTGCTTGCTTTAAAGTCATGACAAAGCTCAAGGTGCCTAGGATACTCGTGCAGACCTCGCATATCAAGGCTCATGTGGTAGAGCTTTTTCAGGTTCACCTATCTGTGGGTTTAGTCAAGGTGTCGCTCGTGCATATTTAGGGATCTGACACGTATCGCCTAGGTCAAACAATAAATGTCTTTGGTTGGTCAAGGCTGAGGGCTTTGCACGAGTTATCCCACTCCTTAGCAGAATGCAAAGATGCCAAGGAATTGAAGAACTCAATACTTCTCCACATGGCATGGTTAGTCATAGGCAAAATTAATATCATCAATAATTCTAATCTGAATAGGTAAGCCATACTTTAGGAAAAGCAAGAGGTATTGCTCTGCGTATCTGTGTTTGTATTTTCTTTTGGGGTTAAGGATCTACTTCATTAGCATGCCTCATGTCCTTGCTCATGTCACCTCGGCGTTTTTGGGGGTCCATTAAAGTCATATGCTGATATCCTTCCAAAGATTTACTCGGTAACCTAAATGATCCCTCGATGTTAATGTTGCAAGTTGTGCTCTCGCCAGATGGCCATAACTCGGACGTTTCGTGTGACAAAGGTGATCCACCATCATCACTCCAATGTATGACCATTTTTCTATAAATATTTCTCATTCTCGCTCATCAAGCATCTCTTACGCCTTCAAGTAAAACTTAAGACCCTTTATATTCTCTATTGAATCTCTGAACTTTTGTGCTTCGCTCTTATCTTTAGAATTCTATTTTACCATTGATTTATGTCTAGCATTGAAGGATTTGTCTTCTTCTTTTGTTTAGAAAATCTCCCCCTGAAGTTCTTTATAAGTCTCAATATATCTCTGCATCTACCAGGAGGTTTCATTAGCGGTTTATCTGTCGACTCAAACATCCTGACTACGACTTGAAAACTGGTAATTCCTAAATTGACAATTCAAGTTTATCTGGTCATCAGAGAATTCCTTCCCATGTATCTCTATCTTGTTCGAAAGCCCCTAAGATCCTCTTTTAAACCATCATGGTTCTTTCGTCATGTAAAATTCTTTTAACTCTCCTATTTCTACTGTTTCCATCACCCTATGGTCTATAGTTCACCGAGAGTTTCACAGTTTCTTTACATTAGTGGATCTCCTTGCTCAACGTGGTGTAAGGGGCTGAACTCGCGGGTCGTAGGGTCAACAAAGTTAGACTTTTGACCAGAAATCAGACAGTCACTCGTGTTTATTTTATGGGTACCAACAACGTTCTTAGGCTTAACCTGCGAAAAGAAATATAACACACGCCACCGTAAAATCCCTGAGACACCGGGGTGCTGCCTATTAATGAGTCTTTAACGGTTACGTCAATAAATTGGGACAAAAATGGAATATAAATACAGTGACATAACTATGAATAAAAATGGAAATTAAATAAGCGGGTTAGTTCAAATCGACATAAAGTGAAAGAGACTTTACTGATTCCTTAGAGATATAGGTTGGGACAACAATAGGTAATCGGTATAAAGTGACCGTCAAGAGAGAAGGTAAAACTGTAAAGTGTATGCTTGCCTAACTCTTTAAGTCGTCAGGGGAGAGATAATGATAGAGTCATCCTTACACAAAAAGAAATAAAATTGTGGTTGCTTGTTTGTGGATCGCTTCTCAATAGTTAGTATGTATGAGAGAGAAAGTAGGAAAGAAGGGTAAGAGTCGCTCTAGGTATGTATGAGAGAGAAACTTGATTGCCTGTCTTAGAAGAGTTAACAGTCATATGATGTGTAAAAGGAAAAATGGCTTTGTATGAGAGAGAAAGAAAATGCAAGAGTAGGTTTTTCCTGTTGTCAATTGGATGCCTTGTACGGTGTTTTCCTCATTGTTCTATAGTGTTTGTTAGAGTAATGTTGGTCACCTTGGATTGTCGTACCCTTCGTTCAACCATCACATTAACTATAGAAATATGTAACCGATTTATTAGTGGGAGGGATCACTTTAATGTATATATTTGCGGCATTCTCTATCAGTTGTCACATTAAATAGGGAAGCAAGTAACCGATGTATTAGTGGGAGCGGATCACTTTAATGGATATATTTGCAGTATTATTTGTCAGTTGTCACCTTGAATATGGAAAGGTGTAATACTTGTAACTGATGTATTAGCGGGAGAGGATCACGGTGAGCGGTCTTCACGTTTATAAGATAACGACTGACCTTATCTACGTTTTACTGTTACCATTTATCACTAATTTGTGGGATTGGTTAGATCATAAGCACAATAACCGAGGATTTTTTAGAGCATTCTTGATCGTGGATTTTGGCCTATAGACGTGCTAAGCTTTGCATACCGGAGCAATTTGATTTGATCACCCCTTGTTTCAAACACTGGGTTTTCTAAATAAAGATAAGTCCAGCCACAAGATTTCACGAGGTCTTCTTTAGACGTGGGTTTTTGTCTACCTCTGCACAATTTCTTCACCTCTTCATTATCATACTACTAGATTCTTCCCTATCAGTTAAATCTAAATGTCGCGACGATCATCACACCTTATTGTGGTATGTCAGGTGGAGCTAGTGTCGGTGCCTGACCTAACATTTTCGCACACCTCTTCTATATCAAAGGGAGATGTCATCCGATCAAGATTACAATGTGATCTATTTGTCAGACAAAACAAAATGACGCAGATCTTCAAGTTTGATTAATTTAGGGATTGTAATAGTTAGCTAGAAACCTACTAAGATGTGCAGCTCATTTGGATGACCAAGTACAGAACCAGTAAAGGGGCAACAAACTCTCTAAGCTTGATGGAAATATATTGTTTGATCTTACACTTTATAGATGTCTTTAATACTCTCTAAGCACCCGCTGACCTAACATAAATGGTAACATCGTCAGATTGGTCGTTATGTTTTTAAACAAAACCGCGTCTAACCAGTTCATCCTCTTCTCTGTGCCCAACATTTTCTACCTCACTAAATTATATTTTTTCCTTCTTACATCTCTTGTAAGACCATTCTTATTCTTCATTTTCGGTAAGTTTAATCACCCAAAACCTTGTTATTTAAAGAAAGGGATAAAAAAGAGTTGAAAGTCATTACCATTCGAAGAACCAAACATTGGTTAAAAACCCTAAATTCTGAACCATTCAGACTAAATCAGTCCAACTGCTTGTGATATGAAAGAGACTATCCTGCTTGAATAGTTAGAGAGAGCCAAATAAAAGTGAAAGAAAGAAAAGTGAAAGGGAGATCAATTAGAGGGAGAAAACTAAAAGGGAGTGAGAGATTAAGAGAGTGGGCGTGGAATTGAAAGAAAAGTGAAAGAGAAGAGAAGATGTGGGTGAAGATGAAGGAGATGTCCTTCGACCAGAGTGGGAACGCAAGCAATTTGTCGGATTGGACAATCGGTGAAGAAGATCATCAAAGTCCGGATGATTTAGGGATCGTAATGTTTATCTAGAAACCAACTACGATCGTCGAATCACAGAGTGATTCGCGACAAACTTCGTCTGGATCCAACGTCGGGTTACACCAAAGAGTGTTGGTTTGATTGGAAGATATGACTAGAGGGATGAGACATAAAAGAATGGATTAGATCCATAAATATGTCCAAAAGGATAAGGCAAAGATAGTACGGAGTCCATGCCAAAAGGAGTAGTGGTTTGGACACATAAATCACACTAATGGGGCCCGCCAGACCTAGCCCATTAAGCTATAGGGTGGTCGGACATAAAAGGAGAATCTTATTAAGGGTGAATCCCTAAATCTATTTTTGTGGCAAATTAGGAAACCTAATCAAGGTTTGATTCTGACTTTAAGAATTTTATATAAGGACCTCATTAGAACAGAAATAGTGGTGGGAAATTCTCAGAGAGATTTCTATCTTTACAACATCAAGTAAAGAAAGAAATAGAGAATAGTTCTCAACTATCTATTTAGTCTAAATAAGAAGGTGTTCTTCGTCTAAATGCCGGGAAGTTCTAGCTAACTTAAAGACGGGAGATCAAGTCGACTTTCTGGGTGTCTCAAGTAGAGGGGCTACAATTGGAGCTCTTGGTCTTCGAGAAAGCAATCATATTAGTTCGCGAGAATTAGAGGTTAAGGTAAATCTCTAAACTGTTAGTTCCTATCTAGCTTACGCATGAGATCCTGGGGATATTAGTGTTAGACATTAGATGTCTGAGATTCCGCTTAGAACACTAGGAGACACCATAACCCAACAGTTGCGTAAGAGCCTCTTCCACGTAGTTAATTTTGGCTAAGTTTCAGACTAAATCTATACTTGTTTAGATAGTTAAGTCTAAAAGAGTTTTAGACATCAATTTGTTTAGTTTTGAATTAGATTTAAAAGTTATTCAAACTGATATCAAGATTGAAGATTTAAAAAGGTTTCAAAATAGTTTGATTTTGAAAAATTTCGGTTTTGAAGAGAGTTTCAAAAGAGATAGAGATTTTCATGAATTTTAGAAGTTTTTGAAAATCAAATTTTAGATTCGGAAGTTTCCCAAAAAAGGAACAACAGCAAAAACAATTTTTTTTTTTAAAGTTTCCAAGTTTGGCCAAGACACGTCTGGACGTGTCCGGACCAGACGTGCGCACGCGTCTCGGCAGAAAGCCGATACCATCTCAGACTTGGAGTCTGAAACGCCTTAGGACTTCGGCCTTGAACAGACGCGTCTGGACCAATGGCCAGCTTCCTGGGCTACACCAAGGACGGCATGGCCCGGGCCAGAGCATGCTGGCCCATGGTCGAGCTATGTTAGGCCCATGCCAAGACACATCCTTGGCCTTGGCCAGGCCCATGGGCCTTGACCAAGGCTTGTCCCCAACCATTCCGAATTAGGTTCCGGGCCGCGGGGCAAAATTTTTCGAGCCTTGACACATGTGGGAGTTTTTCGGTCTAAAATCCGATTTTTCTCTTGGTTCCACCCAAATTTTTCCGAAATTGCCCCGGGCTACCCGAAGGCCCAAAACGGGGTTCTCTTAAAAGATGATTTTGGAAATCATAAAGGATAAACCAAAATTTTTCGAAATTGAACCAGGCCATTCGAAGGCCCAAACAATTTTTTTTTATCAAAATTGATTTTGAAAATCATTAAAGATAAAACCGAAACACACCATTAGTCAAATTCTTCGAATATAGACTTAAGGTCCGTTTGACATAGAGACATCGACAAAGTATCTATCGGATTAATTACGCATATTTACCTGATTATTTTGAATATTATATGAATGCATATGATGTGAATGCGAAAACTAGTATGACCATAGAAAGTTATTTGTTTCATTCGTGTTTTAAGCACAATGTGTGCACGCCGTAATAATTTTAATTTCAAATTTATACGACCTGCGTATCGTTTGAGTCTTAAAATTAGAGTTTCGGGTTTATGAGTCCATTGAAGAAACTTAAGGATGAGATATTGATTCGAATGGGAGAATTCAATGGAGGTTCGAGGGTGGAGATCCAGGCGAACTAAGGAAAAAAACAAGAAGAATCGTAAGAAGATTAGATCTTTTAGGCTAGTGGCCATACTTGGATCCATATGTGTTTGATTTATTTTCTCGCGCGTATTTACTTATTTGTTTACGTTTATGTTGCGGATAGTTAGTTTAAAGTTCACTGTAAAGCATCCTAGACAAAATGTAAAAGTCTCTAAAGGAAATTTTGAGAAAAATGCCTACCCAGACTAAGACACCTGTTGAGCCCTCGATCATCGATGGTGGGTCTGCCTCCGCAGGGAGCCATCTTTTACCTTGGGACAACGCGGGTAGACCTATGGCATAGGTCTACGCGTCTAAATAGTTTTACTCAATGAGATCAGCAACAGAGTTTTGGATACCCGAGACAAAAGGATGGATCAGACATTTGGTTGATGTATTCCATCAACCAAGAATCATGAGGGTATGATCAGTGAAGGAGTTCACTCACCCAGGACAACGAGGTTAAGGGCAGGGCCCTAGTCCGCTTAACCTCGAAGAAATGGGGTCTTGGAATCACGTTATTCAATTAAGGAAGGTTTTATATTGAATAATGTCGGAAAATTGAATTTTCCAACGATAATAAGTTTTAACTTTGCAGTTCTTTCTTGTAACTTTAATATGACAAAAGAAAGTGCATTCCATGTTCGTTCACTCATTGACAAGGAGAAGCTGAATGAGAATAACTTCCTTGAATGGGAGAGGAATCTGGGAATCGTTCTCAAATCCGAAAAAAGTTGAATGTTCTAGATACTCTAATTCCGAAACAGGATGCTACTTCGACTGCTAAAGAAAAGGAACATGAAAAGCTTTTTAGAAGAGGGCAGAACCAGTAATGTGCCTGATGTTGGAAAAAATGAAACCTACTCTTCAGGAGCAGTTCATTGACATGGATGCCTACACCATGATTCGACAACTTAAGGAAACGTTCCAAAAGAAGTGGAGGATAGAGAGGTTTGAGACCTCTAAGGCGTTACTGGACTGTCGCCTCGAGAAAGGAAAACTAGTAAGGCCTCATGTTCGCCAAATGATTAGACTCTTTGGAAAATTGGCAAAACTAGGTTTTCCATATAGTCAGGAAGCAGCTAAAGACATTATCGTTCACTCCCTTCATAGTGATTTCAATCAATTCAAGATGAATTACAATATGAATGGATGGAATAAAACCTTGGAGAAGCTGTATGCGATGCTTCAAACAGCCGAAAAGAATGTAGCAATATTGGAACCAAAGAAGGAGGTTCTTATGGTTCAGAAGGATAAAGGGTTTAAGAAGGCTGGCAAATAGCAGAAGAAGAAACCATTGTCTTAAGAAAAAGGCAAATGAGTTGCCAAAGCCAAGACCAAAGGTTCTTCTTCTGAGGCTAAGTGTTTCTATTGCGATGGCGCTGGCCATTTGAAAAGAAACTACCCTAAGTTCCAAGAGGACAAGAAGAACGGAATATTGGTTTCCGGTTCCGGTATACACATTGGTTGTTAATTTGACAAATACTTAAAATCCAAGACCAAAGGTTCTTCTTCCGAGGCTAAGTGTTTCTATTGCGATGGCGCTGGCCATTTGAAAAGAAACTACCCTAAGTTCCAAGAGGACAAGAAGAACGGAATATTGGTTTCCGGTTCAGGTATACACATTGGCTGTTAATTTAACAAATACTTAAAATTCCCTTTCTGGTATTAGTTACCTAATGCTCTGATCATTATGAATGTACATGAGCAGCTGGGAACTGAGTATTTGGCTAAGTGAGAAAAGATCCAAGAGGAAATAGACAAAGCAAAAGGTTGCTGAAAAGAATCGAAGTCTTCTTTAGGCACTAGTCTAGATTAGTTTTATTTTCTAGTAACATCATCTCTGTAATAAGTTTAGAATCAATAAAGAACTTTAGTTCTATATTGAGATGTTATAATAGTGCTTAATTAACTAATCAATGAAATCTAATGATCCTAACTTTGGTTATCCCTGCAAGATGAGACACATCAATGAATCAAATGATTTAGTATCATAAGATACATGTGACTCATGACAAAATCATCCCCATAGAAAGGGATAAGGACAAGGTGTCCGAAATAACCAAGATTGCTTCACAGATGAAAATATTTGAACAATCAAGTTTTCACAATCGAAGTAAAGAATCATCTTGACAAGAAAGTAGAATCATCTGAAAGGATCGATGACATTTGAGTCAAATACAGATGTTGATCATCATAAATTTTTACAACTGCATTCCAGACCTATCCAGTTAGAATTGTCCAATAGGACAAAATTGAAATCTGTTAAGACAAAATTTAAACTTGATGAGTCATACCCTGACCTCTAAAAGATGTCTAGACACAGCTTTCTTCCCACGTAAAACCTACTCCGTCTAAAGCTGAAAAGATTCCATAAGGATATGAAATTGGAAGAGTTCCAATACTGTCCTGTTTTAGAGCCTAAGAAAGCTGAGCATGTGCAAAATAGTTTGCAGGGCACAAAATTTAGCAAGTCTAACCAAATCTTCGTAGGTTATCTAGAAGAAACATAAAGCTTCTCCACAAAATCAAAGAACAAAGTTGTTGTTGCTCGTGATGGTATCTTCCTTATAATTTATTAGTCAAGGAAGATAAGTGGGAGAAAAGTATACATCGAAAAGTTCGATGAAGAGCAACAAACTGTTAAGATCAGTAAAATTAGGTTCCAAAAGGAAGGGATAAATTCCAAGAGGAAGGAATAAAGGTAAAGTTAGACGAACTCTAAATACCTACCGCACAAGACGAATTAGATTCGCAAGAAAAGAAGAACTCTCAAGTAGTAGAAGTGTCTCGAAAAGGAAATGTCTCAGAGAGTTGAGAATATTCCGCTTGTTGTTCACAACCCCTTTTAGGTCATAATGGCTTACCTATCTAGTTCAGAAGATTGAGATCTTGATAAGCCATGGACCTGCGCAGAACTATGACGGAATCTAACTCTGAAATTTGCTTGGAGCCAAAAGATCAAAAATGAAATCCATGTTATCAAGTTTGGAACTTGAAAATTTGGTCAATGAAGTAAAACCTATTAGACGCAAATTAGTTTTACAAAGGAGAAAATAAAGAAGGATGGAATTATTGATATTTCGGAAAGCTAGACGAGGAGATAAAGACCACAAATTCATAGTATGAGACTTTACATCCGTCACTAAGCTTAAGTCCATAACGATCACACTAACACATGGAGGTCGAAAACCATATTCCTTAATGAACTTCTGGAACAAGATGTGTATTGGACACAGTCTAAAAGGTTATTGGCTCTAGAGGTTAGTAAAATACGCAAGCTTGAGAAACCCATCAATGGATTGAAGCAGACAAGTAAGAGTTTGAATCTTCGATTCAACAAGGAAATCAAAGATGTTTGATTCCTAAAGAATGAATAAAATCTTGAACCTAGAAATTTTCAAGAAGGTTAGTGGGAGTGAACCGGTTTTCGAGGTCCGGTATGTAGAGGACATACTAAAATTAAGAACAATATTATGATGTTGAACACAGTTTAGAACTGACTCAATAAAGGACCACACAAAAGGATGAAATGCTTTTGGGCATCAAAGATCTATAAGGATAGATCGAAAGAATGGTATGAGTAAATCAAGAAACTTACTGAGATAAGATTCTTGAAAGGTCCAATGCAAAAGACTCTAGAAAAAATTTGAGTCAAATCTCATAACACAGAGCTCTACAAGACTCAGAGTCCGTTAGGCTCTATTGAGCAAGCAATTATGAGAAATATGTTAGGTTATGGTGTCTCTAGTGTTGGTAGCGGAATTTCAGACATCTAATATGTATAACACTAGTATCCCCAGGATCTCATGCATAAGCTAATAATGAACTAAGAGTTAAAGATTACCTTAATCACTAGTTTTCCTTCGAACCTTTCCAATCGTTTTTGAGAAGATCAAGAGCTCTAATTGCAGCTCCTCTACTTGGGACAACAAGCAATCACCTTGATCTCCCACCTTTTTGTTAGCTAGATTACCAGTGGTGGTTAGATGAAGAACAACTTCTTCCTTGACTAGATAGATAGTTGAGATAATTCTCATTTTCTTAGTTTTACTTGATGTTGTAGAATAAGAGAGCTCCTTGAGAACTTCCACCCCTTATTAAAGGCTTAAAATACATTATATAGAACCATACGTTAGAGTCCAATCCTAATTAGGTTTCTTAAAAAGCCCGTTTGAATAACATTAAAGAAATAATTAGAAATAGAAACTAGTTTATATTTCCTTATTTCCTTGCTTTGGGCCGACCAAGATATGCCCTGAAAGGGAAGATCTGGCTGGTCCCCTTAGGTTGGTCGGCCAGGCAAGGGAAACCCCTATAATGGGCCCAAAAACCCCTTTTTAGGTGCCCGACCCAAATAACCCTTATTCGGCCCTTTTGTACTATCTTTGTCCAAACTTCCTTTAGCCCTTAGGGGCATATCTATGGGTCTTACCCATCCAAATATGTCTCATCCCTCTAGTCATATCTTCCGATCAAGTTGACACTCTTTGTGTAACCCATTGTAGGATCCGGACGAAGTGAGCCGCGAATTGCACTACAAAAAATAGGCTTATCAAGGACACACATTTTTTAAATTGGTCCCCAATAAGCCTAGACTAGGGACTATTTTTTATTGGTAATCCCTAATACAATGCTATTATTAAGGAAAACAAAAGATTAAAATAGACACTACAAAAATTTGTTTTCCGCTAAATTTTTTTTAAAATAACTTTTTCATGTCCGACGATTTTTAACCCACGCCCAATTCCAAACCCTCAACTTTGAAAATTACTTGTGCCCACGATTTTACCCTACACCCAACTCCAAAACCTAACAGTTAGAGAGAGAGATAGAGCAGGGAGAGAAGCCGAGAGAGAGATAGAGAGGGAAAACAGGGAGAGAACCCGAGACAGAGCAAGGAAAGAAGTCAAGAGAGAGAAAAGTTAAAAGGGAGAGAGCTGAACAACATATCTGCTCAAAGAAGGAAATTCTCTCTCTCAATAGAAATCACCACCATGGCTTCTCAAACAAGGAGATTCTTTCGGTTCTACCCACTTATTAGGGTTTTGTAAGTATTCGAATGATTTTGATTATTGATGAGCGGATATTTTTTACCATTAAGTTATAATATTATACCGTTTTTTGTGGTTCGTTTGAATGAATTTGAGGGTGGATTTCTTTTTGGCTTCTATAGTTCTAGTGATTAGATTTTACAATCTACATTCTGTTTCTTATTGGATTTTGGATATTTTGTTTACTGTTGAATGTGATTCACATTTATGTTTTTCGTTTGGTTTCGTTTTCTTATCCAGAATTTTGTTCGAATTGTGTTTGTTAAAAGATAAATTTCTTTTCTTATCTTGAAAGATTAAGTATCTGTATTGCAATGTGTTTTTCCTAGAAGTTACTGTGATGTAATGTATGTGTGGTTTCAAGTTTTATGAAGTTCATAATTGATTTTTGTTGGTTTATAATGAGTATGATGGATCGAATCATCTAGAATCTGAGTAGTTTACCGACCCACCCGAGTGTTTCGGGGATCGGAGTAGACCGAAACCTGGGGTATCCCGAGTCAACCGCAGTCCGAACTTATATGTCTAACACTTTGAATTGTTAGAATTTAATTAAAAGTTTATATTAGTGTGTTTTTGGCATATATATAAGTAAAATAACATATATATATTAGTGTGTTTTTGGCATATATAATGATATATAAGAATTAGTGATAACTCGGTTGAAAGTTGAAACTGAACTGAAACTCGGGTAGAACTCAACCGAGTTACTCAGCTCAGGGTTATCCGAGTCTGGGTTTTTCAAGACAAAAGGCCTTCATTACCGATAAACAACTATTATTTTTAGCATAGTATTCTATGCAACTTTATAGCTGCAGTCTGCAAATTACATTATTTTTAGCATTGTCACATTCTCATTCTAATATTTAGTATATTATTTAGATTGAAGAAAATCCCAAAAGAGATGCACACGCAGGTGCACCTGCATCATAGGTGGAAATGTTCTTCAAGATTCACACAAAGAAAAATAATACACCGATAACACCAGAACCAGCTCAAAAGATGGATAATATGAAATTAACTAATGTTATATTTCTTTTCAAACAAACGTATTTTCGCACTAAATTGAGCTTCAAATATTTGAAGGACGAAGTGAGGGACTTGGTCCGTCAAGCTAATCAAGACGAATTACCTATACATAATGATGGACCGGATGCCATATTTTCGAAGGTCATGGGATCTGAAAGTAGAGTCTTTCTCCGTTGTTATGGAAAAGGAACTCTTAAAACTATTTGGGGAGAATCACCAAAAACTAAACCTAATGCGAACGACGAAGAGGAAAGTCGAACAAATGGAAAATGAAGTTGCTGAGATGAAGGCTTATTTCAGGCGATTTGGCAACCAAGAGGTATTATCTTAGATATTATAATTTCATTGAATTTAGTATTACAAGATGCCATAGTAAAAATTCATATATGACTTTTGCAGGTAGACACTTCTACACCTAACTTCTCATTTGGAAGTTCTCCTACTAGTCCAAATTCAACCACTCATTGCGATTAATATGAGGTGATTTTGGTTCCTATAACGTATTGGTTTCTTGTTGAGTTAGATTTGATGAACTAGTATTTCATTAGGTTCGATGAAGTATGTAACGAGAAGAAAATAGTAACCAAGAGACCTAATAGAAAGTTTGTGTTCCATCACAAAAGTGGCAACAATAGATTGTAGTACCCACCAGGCAAATTAGAGTTGTAAGATATATAGTAGATGTGTATCTCTTTAGTGTTATTGCTGGTTACTTCATGTTTGTTATGAAACTGAAATGTCTCTTGCTCTTCCACTTTGATATCTCTGATATTCTTAACTATTTCTTAACCTATTGTTACTGAATGTTTGTTATATTATACTCTTTGAAACTCTAAACCCTTTGGTTGACTTCAATGTTGAATGTATTAATATGTTAAGCAATATTCATGTATAATCTTTCATTCATTTTTATTATTATGTGTTGTTTTGTTTCAGTGCGTGAATCAAGATGCAATATGAAGAGAATGACATTTGGATACAAACATTTAAAGCGAAAACGACAACGGATTGAGTTTTGGTGTATAGCTATATAGTTTGCTAAGTAATATTATGATTAGACATGAAAACTTGAAGTAT
Source organism: Eschscholzia californica subsp. californica (assembly GCA_002897215.1). Classification (NCBI taxonomy): domain Eukaryota; kingdom Viridiplantae; phylum Streptophyta; class Magnoliopsida; order Ranunculales; family Papaveraceae; genus Eschscholzia; species Eschscholzia californica. The sequence goes on from BEHA01000708.1 coordinate 66,195, forward strand.
TGGGTGTATTAGAAATTTAAGTTTGAGTTCAAACATTACTTCTTGTTCGATTGGTTTATATCAGTAAAATGCAAGTTTCTTTTTGTTGTTTTTAGAGTTTATGTGAAATGGATAAAATTATTTGTTTATAACAGGGAATGTTAATGGGAAGAACTGCCTGTACCAATAACAAATGGCAAAATGATTTTCAAATTTAAAAATATATTAGTGACAGTTTATAAACCGTCCTTCAGAATTTCTAGGGACGGGTTTTATGGGTTCCAGCAATTTTTTTCGTTTGAAAATACTAACAGGGACGGATTAAATCCGTCCCCAATAACTTTCAGTGAATTTTATATCTGTCCATATTGGGTGTCCCTGATAACTAACTAGGACAGATATCCAGCGTCCCAGAAATTTAATTGGGACGGATAAAAACCGTCCCATGATTCGTCCCTAAAGCTTTCTGTGACGCCAGTAGTAACCACATATGCAGAACCGTCCCAAATAATAATTAGGGACAGTTTATAAGCATTTAGGGACAGTTTTCGACCGTCCCAAATGAGACATTTTTTTTTTGTAGTGTCGCTTTGTGATTCGACGATCGTAGTTGGTTTCTAGCTAAACACTACGACCCCTAAAATATCCGGACTTGATGATCTTCTTCATCAATTGTCCTATCTGACAAATTGCTAGCATTGCATCTTTGGTCGAAGAACATCTTCTTCAAAAGATGATTATGCTTAGAGCATAAGATCAATCATGTTGAACATGATCAACATTCACCTAAAATGTCTCAAATACTTGGAGTATGATGAACCGTCCCCAATCAAATCTAGATGATGGACCACAACTAAAGAACATCATAAAGAACTTGGGAAATACTAGGATGAGTTTTTGGTACAAAATGGGAAGTCAAAGGGCAATAGATGTCACATAATGCAAACTTCCAGACATTGAAGGATAGTATGCTGGAAAGAGTCTGGATACTGTTGCAAACTCTACAAACGAAAGAATGTAATTAAAACTTTAGAAACATTAATTCTAGTAAAGAGATACTAGATAATTATCAAAGATAATTGAAGAAAGCAACCTTCGATTAAGTGATAATCAACAAAGGTTTACTCGGATTAGATCTGTTTCACTAAACTGGCACCTAAGACCAAGTATGAAAGGTCATACAAATGGTTTAAGGCATAAGGTGCATTCTGAAAATAACCTTGACCATAAAATTACTTAAGTAAATGAGTTTACAGAGAAGACTCAAATTTACAAACTCTTGTTTTTTAGAAATAACAACTGTTTATTTCGTCGTCTAAATCTGGTGTAGTATTTAAACGATATCCCATGATAATGAAATATTTCAAATAGGTTCATCATATGCGTGATCTAATGAATGAAACCCTATTAACCGAACTTGGTTACATTTCGTTATACGCTCCCTAGTCCAGGTCATTGCATGGACAACAATGACGTATGAAGACTAGCACGTGAGATTAGCAATATAGCGTTGTTTCACGGTTTATGAGAATATGAGTATTCAAGTCATCTACTTGGGTGTATGATTGGGAATATACACTGGATAAACACCATGAGAGTACATCAAGAGTGGTGAACGTCAAAAACCTCTCATTGACAAGATTGGAGAGATTCCTTTAAACATGAGTACTCCACTCATCTTATGTAAGAAATGTCTGACTTTGATTCCGTCAAACGTCATCTCGTAAAAGGAGGTTATAAAGGAGGACACTGGGACATGCATGATAGACATGAAGCTGAGTAAGAGTGCAATAATGACTTATGTTATCCTAATTAAATTAGGAAAAGTATCTCCGAGCCACTTGATGAGTAGTAACTGAAAATGCGTCGCCACACTCAAATGGATTAAGTGATTAATCATTTTGTACGGTTGTACTCGGGATCAAGAAAGTCTAAAAGATATGACGTATTAGATGGGATACAAATTTACATGGGAGTCGAGCATTGCACTTGTTCTAAGTATAAGTGTGAGTCTGAAGGAGGTGTCCTTCGACCACAGTGGCAATACGAACAATTTTTCGGATAGGACAATTGGTGAAGAAGATCGTCAAAGTCCTGACGATTTAGGGATCGTAATGTTTAGTTGGAACTCAACTACGATCGTCGAATCATAGAGTGATTCGCGACTAACTTCGTTTGGAATCTACACCGGGTTACACCAAAGAGTGTCGGTTTGGTCGAAAGATCTGACTAGAGGGATGAGACATAAAAGTATGGATTAGATCCATAAAAATGTCCAAAAGGCTAGGCTAAGGCAAAGATAGTACGGAGTCCAGGCCAAAAGGAGTTCTGCGCTAGGCACATAAAGCCCATAAGTTGGTCGGCCATGGCATGTCCGACCACACTAATGAGGCCTGCCAGACCCAACCTATTAGGGCATAGGGTGGCCGACCATAATAGGAGAATTCTATTAAGGGTTAAGCCCTAAATCTATTTATGTGGCAAATTAGGAAACCTAATCACGGGTGAACTCTGACTTTAGGATTCTGTATAAGGGACTCATTACAACAGAAATAATGGTGGAAAATTCTCAAAGAGATTTTTATCTTTACAACATCAAGTAAAGAGAAAGAGAGAATAGTTCCCAACTATCTATCTAGTCTAAAGAAGAAGGTGTTCTTCGTCTAACCGCTGGGAAGTTCTAGCTAACTTGAAGGCGGGAGATCAAGTTGATTGATCGAGTGTCTCAAGTAGAGGAACTACAATTGAAACTCTTGGTCTTCGAGAAAACAATCATATTAGTCCTTGGGAATTAGCGATTAAGGTAAATCTCTAAATCACTTAGTTCATATTTAGCTTATACATGAGATCTTGGGGATACTAGTGTTTGACATTAGATGTGTGAGACTCAAAACAAGACACCATAACCCAACAGAAGAAAACCCACCATCAAATCTGGATGCCAAGAGAAAATGCGGGTCAAATGAAACTGGTCTGACCTAAACCACATAGCCTGTTGCTTTTAGCCCTTTTTGTAAATCACATATTTAAGGTGGAGTTGTCAAAATACCATGACAATAGTTAACTCTAAATAACTATTGTTGTGAGTTTGTTTAGGGCTCGAGTAAGTGTTGTCGTTTAGCATTTTCTAGCATTTTTCTTATTTTGAGCGGTGAGAACCTTAACCGATTGACAAATAAACAAAAGAAAAACTTGATTGATTGCTAATGATGTCCACGAGTTACGGCTTCCTCCTTTAAAACACATCTCATCATGGTCTAAAGTTTAGAAATGGTCCATAGACTTGCTCACGTCCTGTTTTTTTTTCATTGGGCCTTACTTGTGTTGAAATATCTTTCGTATATTGATATATAAGAAACTATTAAATATTAGAAACTGTTATTTAGAAACTACTAGATTTTTAGTAACTAGTAAATTGGAAACTACTAGTATTCTAACTCTATAAATAGAGTCTTGTATTTCTTTTGAGATTCATCAAAGAATAAAATAAGTTCTTTGATTACTTTGAACTACTTGTTGGACCATAAACGTCATGACTAGGTCCTTTCAAATCTATGATGGAGTTTAATGTGTCTTAGGTCCAACCCATACGCGAAAATTTCATTCTCGAGTTTATAACAAAGATTAGTGCTACAAGCAAGGACAAGTCACAAGTGGTTCAGGTGGTTCGACCATAATATTACTTTTGTAGATAGAATGAAAGCCCAATGTCTAATTCATAAAACTCTTGGGTTTGGGGACCTGACTTCGATAGTACCCTAGACTTATGGCTACAGGATACGAGACACACTCCAGTAACACCCGCCTTATAGTACCACCTTATAGTAGTCATTGGATACGTAGGTTTAGCCGGCTATATGTTAATGTGCTCTTGCATACGGGGCGTAAAAGGCGCCTAAACTTCTAACCAGTGCTCGTTTTCGGGTCGTGGGCTTAATTTGGTTTGACTATTTGTTATAGTAGTTAATAATATTGGATTAATTTGGTTCATTATCTAGTAATAGCCGTTTGGAGTGGTAACTTTAAGTGCTATAAAAGCAGCTGCCTCTGCTTTCACTAACTCTGTATTTTTAGTGATCACAAGTACGTCCTTTTCGGCAGAACTTGATTCCCTCTCTCCCCTACCCATTAACTGACTGAACTCCCCCTCTACCCTCCTGAATCCAATCAGGAGAGAGAAAGAAGAGAGAGAGACAGAACTAAGCAAGCTTCTTCATTTCATTGTTGTCTTCTTTCAATTGGGTACCCAACTTCGAAGCTTCTTCTTCCTAGCTTGTATGACTTACTGAATCTGGACTGAAGAAAGTTCAGAAACTTTACTTTTACTTAAGGTGAGTTAGCTTACATAAACCTCTTTCTCTTTCTAAAAAACTTGAGAAGGTAATTGGCTTCTGAAATTCCCAATTGGATACTTGCCTTTGTGTTCTTCGACTGCCGTTTTTGCAGAGGGTAGTGAGAGAGAGAGAGAGAGAGAATTAAGGAGGTGCATTTAAGTGGGTTTGGGGGTAAAAGGAGTAAACTAGGTAGTGATGATAGATACTGTAAATGGCAATTATAATGGGTATTAAAGATTGCTGATTTCGGAGTGGAGGAAGATTTCCTATTCAATAATTCATCTTCTCTCACTCTCTCTCTCTCTCTCTCTCTGCTGTAACTCTTCTTGACTGTCCAACCCATTTCTTCTCTCCAAAAAAAAAGCAGAAAAGGGTTAAGCTCCTCTCTCTCTCTCTCTTTTTCTCTCTCTCTCTAAGGCTCCCATGACCTTATTTCTGTAAAAATCACTTATTTCTGAAGAATCTTCAGATCTGGGTTACCTATTTTGCTTTTTCAGTAATACCCTTTCGTTTTCTAAACTTAATTTGGTTTGATTATTTTGTCTCACTTATTGTCCTTTTTATGTTTCAGATCTAAACTTAATTCTTTCTCTTCTTAACACCATTTGGAGTTTAAAAGTTCTTAAATCTTGAACAAAAAAAAGAAAAATGTTACCACAAAAGCAAGGAGAAGAATCCATTATTACTACAAGTTATGAAGAAACAGAGACTGATGGAAGAAGATCAAGAGAAGAAGAAAATGAAAATGAAGATAAATCAATGTTCAATGTTAAAAGCTTTTTATGGCATGGTGGTTCTGTTTATGATGCTTGGTTTAGTTGTGCTTCTAATCAAGTAAAACCCATTAATCAAATCTCTTTAATTTTAACCCTAATTAATCAAAATCAAAATTTGATCTTTTTTTTTTGTTTTTTGGGGTTTGAAACAGGTAGCTCAAGTTCTATTAACGCTACCATATTCTTTTTCTCAATTGGGTATGGTATCAGGAATAATCTTTCAGATTTTTTATGGTATATTGGGTAGTTGGACAGCTTACCTCATCAGTGTTCTTTATATTGAGTACCGAAGCAGAAAACAGAAAGAAAACGTCAGCTTTAAAAATCATGTTATTCAGGTACTGGATTTTGTTTCTTTAGAGAGAGAGAGAGAGAGAGAGAAACAGTTTTTAGTGAGAGAAAGAGTTTTTAGTGAGAAATTACTTCTCAATTTTTTACAGTGGTTTGAAGTGCTGGATGGATTGTTGGGTCCTTATTGGAAGGCAGTGGGATTAGCTTTCAATTGTACTTTTCTTCTATTTGGTTCTGTTATTCAGCTTATAGCTTGTGCTAGGTAATAACAAACTTTCTCTCTCTCTCTCTATCTAACTTTTGTTTTTCTCTCTCTAACTCTTGAATCAAAATGGGTGTAAACTAATTTGTTGAAATTTTGGTCAGTAACATTTATTACATAAATGATCGATTGGATAAGAGAACATGGACGTATATATTTGGTGCTTGTTGTGCAACAACAGTGTTCATACCTTCATTTCATAACTATAGAATTTGGTCATTTCTTGGACTTGGGATGACTACTTATACTGCCTGGTATATGACAATTGCTGCTTTTGTTCATGGCCAGGTAAATTTTCCTAGTTTAATTTCATGGGTTTATTGATTTATTTAGATTTTGAGAGATGAATTTTTGATTTTTTATTTTTGAGATTTTGAAGTTTAATTTGAACAGGTTGATGGGGTTCAACACACAGCTCCAACAAAGCTTGTTCTTTATTTCACTGGTGCCACTAATATTCTCTATACTTTCGGTGGTCATGCTGTCACTGTGTAAGTGTTTTTTTTAAGAGAGAGAAAGTGAGAGTGGAGATAGAGAGAGAGAGAGTCTGTTTATTCTCTTCTTCCTAAATGGCTTCTATTTGCAGCTTTCCTGGACTATTTTGAGTTTCTCAGCAAATAGTTGAAGTCACTCTTTCAATATTAAAAGAAAATTTTAAAGCAAAAAAAAAATATTAAAAGAAAATTAGTAAATTGAAATCACTCTTTTATGACCATGTTACCCATCTAAAGTCACAAAATTACTTATTTAGTTAGTGGGGTTTGTCTTTTTTTCAATTAACCTAATGAAATAAGTGTGTGTCTAAATGTTGAAGTTAAATTTTGGTTAGGATGTTTGTTTTACGTATTTGTGATGTCTGATTTGGTGAATGATTGATTCGCATTGATATTGAGAGGAGTTGAATAAGAAAACTAGATTCAGACACGGGAAAAGCAAACCCTACACAGGGACGGAACTAGGAGTAGTAGTCAAGGGGGGCCGAACCAAAAAAAAAAAAGTGAAAAATCTAAGTCCATGTGCTCGAACCCAGGTCTCTCACGTCTAAAACTCAGACCTCTACCATCTTACCCACGCTAAATATATGTTATATGTATGATTCGAACTTTATTTATACGATAAAGCAGAAAGCAATCAACATTTCTAAAACAATTTACGGCAAGTCAAGGGGGGCCATGGCCCCCTTTGGCCTGCATGTAGATCCGTCCCTGACCCTACAAGTCTTGAGGAATGTTTTTTAATGAAAAAGTGTTTCAATTTACTCTTGTCTTCGCTGTTACTGAATCAGGAATGATTATAGACAATTAATCGTTGCGGTTGTGGATAATACAGGGAAATTATGCATGCAATGTGGAAGCCGCAGAAGTTCAAATACATATACCTAATAGCTACTTTGTATGTATTCACATTAACGCTTCCTTCAGCATCCGCGGTTTATTGGGCTTTTGGTGATGAACTATTGAACCATTCCAATGCTTTCTCTCTCCTCCCAAAAAACGGATGGCGTGATACTGCAGTTATCTTAATGCTTATTCACCAGGTTAGTTACTACTTACTCATGTTAATGTTAAAAAGTAAACTCATCGATCTTCACTTCCTTTTCCAACTTGGCTAAAATGCACTAGTCGTTATCATTTGCAGTTCATAACATTCGGGTTCGCATGTACACCATTGTATTTTGTATGGGAGAAGGTGATCGGAATGCATGATACGAAGAGTATATGTTTGAGGGCACTCGCTCGGCTGCCTGTTGTGATTCCGATATGGTTCTTAGCTATTATTTTCCCTTTCTTTGGACCCATAAATTCAGCTGTGGGAGCACTCCTAGTTAGCTTCACAGTCTACATCATCCCTGCCCTTGCTCATATGCTAACTTACAGAAAAGCTTCTGCCCGTCAGGTAAACAGTCTCTCTCCTTCTCTTTCTTGACCGAACTGCCCTTTTATCAATAGTACTAGTGGCCCACTGGCCCCTAATAACCGTGTTTCCTATTCCTAGGGCACTATTTTAGGTGGTCATGGTGTCAAATTAGTTATTATAGTTGAATGTGCGGGGCATTTTAGTCATTTAAACTTTACATTATTGAAAGAAAATCTTTTTCCAATTCACTTTACCTTTCGTTTTATTCACGTGCAGAAGAACCTAGTAGTGATTTCTATAAAGATACCCTTTAAAGGAAAGATTAGGTTAGGTTGGTACTGTGGAGAAAGAAAAGAAAAGAAAAGTAGGTTGATTAGATTTAGGATGCCACTTTAGGTAAATTTGTACATCAATCAACGCCCTATAATGAGATAGATACAATCCTGTGGCCACATACGAGCCATCCAATATAGACGAAAGGATGAGTTCATCTCCGTAGTATCACACTATCCTATTAGACGAAGGATGAGTTCATGTAGGTAGTTTAGATTCTTCGGTAAACTCTGTAATAATGATTAAGGATGTCAAAAATGATACGAGACAAGAAAAAACAGACAGATTCTAGATAACAATCTTTTGAGATTTATCGTGATTCATATTTTTAATAATTCTTATCCACTAAACATTGAAACACGGCAAGACACACATGATTCCCGCCCAGAGTCTGTGTAGTTATTATTGTTCTCTAACATTACTCCAAAGATAAAGTTTTGTACATATACATTTTTATTGTCTTAGTTGCATACTTAAGAAACCCAACTATATAGAAATGTTTTAGGAAATAAATTTGGTTTGTACATGAAGCAAGAGATCCAATGAGCAAGTAGAACTCCTAGTTAGACTCAATCCATTCATTATGCATCTAAAAGATCTCAATATAGAGATGTTGATGGACAATCTACCAAAAAGTCATATGAGATTGATGATTGATTAAAGGCCATAAATTAAGGTTGAAACATCCTACATGTAAAACCAAATAAACTTTTTTCATTTGGATCTAGTCTTTGTTGGTAGTTAGTAACCCATTACTAGTAGGACACCTCTTTCCCTTTTATGCACAAGAAACCATCAATTTAACTAAAATATTGTTTGTCTAAAATAGTAGTTTAGCTGAAATTTGATTTTTTCTTCTTTGTTTGATCTGTTTGTCTTCTCTCCATCTCCCATATCGCGCCGTGCCATCGACTTCTTATGATTTTCATTTTCTTGTATTTTAGCAAAATTTCATATACATTTCTCTTCTCACTTGTTATTGGTATGTTCAATTATCGAAAATACCCATCTAATTTGAGTGAGAGTAGGGCCCTAATTTGAAGGGCAGTTCCATGTGAGAAAGAGAGAAGAAGAGTTAGACAGAATTAAATGGTAGAGAGAAGAGAAGATAAAGGAACAGTTGTCTATGTACAGTAGTATTTATTACAATCTTTATCGAGTCTTGTTGCTGTCTGGCCTGAGTTTGACTCACTGAGTTATCTTCACATGACTAAACGAGTCATTATCACACAAAATTGAGAAATCTTTCTTTCTGCTAAACTAGAATTATTATATAATCTTATTTTTAACTGTTTTTTAAAATTAAACTTAAAAGAGTCTCTGAATCAAACTTATAATTATAGCACACTATAAATTTCTCGCATTCTATTCGATTTGTGGTGCAGAATGCTGCTGAGAAGCCACCGTTTTTCATGCCTAGCTGGACGGCAATGTACGTGATTAATACGTTCGTGGTTATATGGGTTTTAATTGTCGGGTTTGGATTCGGTGGATGGGCCAGTATGACTAATTTTGTCAGGCAAGTGGATACATTCGGGTTATTTGCTAAATGCTATCAATGTAAACCGCCACCACCGATTCATGCCGCACCACCACCCAAACACCTTCACTAAACCGATTCAAACTGAGTCGAGCCGATTCGTGTCTCTTTCTCTTTCTTGTATTATACAGTGTGGGTGGGTTGGCAAGGGTTTCCTCTCACATATTGTGTGCTGTTTTTTCCCTTTTTTTTTTTATTTATTATTTTGTTTTGTTGTTTAATTTTATTTTATTTGGTAGTTACATAGTGTGGTAATGATTCCTTAGCAATTAAACTATAGAAAATCAAATTAGTATATCTCTATGCTTTATCTTCTTATTTCTCTTTATTTGTTAAATGAGATAATATCTTATTTTAAGCATATGATAAACGGAACAAAACTTTGGTCAAAGTATCTAACTAACTGACGGGATTTATGTGCTTTTACTATCTTCTGGTGTAAGCAAAACTAGTCCAAGATCAAAATTGACAAAGAAGTAGATGAATCATTAATTCATGTCCAAGATTATATTATACCATTGTTGTGTTTCAATTTCAATATGTAAGTTTGGCTAAAATGGGGTTTTCTTTCTGATTTTAGTTCTGGTCCTGGTTCTAGTTCTGGTCCTCGAACCAAAGGAGAAAAAATTCTAGTTGTGTATCCATGTAAAAGTATAGGAATCAAATAGGAGAGTGGAAGTGGAGTATGGGACTAGACTCTCTTCACATGGGTTGCTTTAACATATACTTCTTTGTCATGTGCTCTGTAATAGATTTATAACTTAAACTAAATACTTCAACAAAAAAGAAAAACTTAAATTAATTAACACTTTCATGTTAATATAATCAAAGCTTGACCCTTCCTTAATTTTATAAACTTAATTTTATAGCACATGTATCCTGTATTTGAGTGTAGTCCTCCTTAAGTATTGCTAATATTGAATTAGTTAAAAGCTGGTCTTAATTAATGTTTGCTTCTTCATTAGGGTTGACCAATCAAATTGTCAATTTTAAATTGGTTCAACCCCCTGTCTTAGTGCACAATTTCCCCAAGTGGGTAAAGCTATAAATACAAAAAGGGTTATTTTCCTAATAGCCCCCAGCTTTGTGACCGGTTTCCTGCCTAGCCCCCCTACATTGTCAAAAACACTCATATGACCCTCATTTTTAGATTCCGTTATAACACCGTTAACTAGTCATTACCTCTCTCTGCCACCTAATCTTCTCGCCACCTCATCCTCTTCCCCGGCTAAGGTCGTCGGCCGGTAATTTTCTGGCCGATGACTTTCAAACATTAAAAATTTTTTTTTACCTTTCCTCTCTCTAAACAAAAAAAATATATTTTTTTTTATCTTTCCTCCCTCTCTAAGTACTCTGACAAAGGGGGTTTTCCTTCGCCGTAGTCTGTCGAACAGACAATGGTCTGTTCAACAGACCTATGAAGGTCTGCGAATAGACCTTCAATGGTATGTTCACAGATCTATGAAGGTTTGCACCAAACCTTCATAGATCTGTTATCAAACTTATGAAAGTCTGCCGGCAACCTTCACCGAAAAAGATGATAAGGTGGCAGAGAGAGGCGATGAGTTGGATGAGAGAGAGAGGTGATGACTAGTTAACGGTGTTATAATCGAATCTAAAAAAGGGGACCATATGGGTGTTTTTGACAAATTAGGGGGATAGGCAGGAAACCAGTTGGGGGCTATTAAGGAAATAACCTATAAAAAAATGGATTAACCTCAACAAATCCTTCATTTTTGGTCAAAATTGTTCCTCTTATTTTGACTAATTCAATAATCTATGATTTTAAGATGGACTCATTGGCACTCTCAAAATTGTTTAGATACAACATGATGTAGAACGCAGTGGAAATAAAGAAGATGAATAAACTAAATAAGAATGATAAAAATAAAGATTAAATAACTCTAAATACTCAACTTTATTAAAACTTCAAAGGGGTTTTTCTCTCCATTTGAGAATAATGGACAAACTAGATATCCTTTTATAGGATTCTGGACTTTCCTAGATAGACTTGAATCAGACTTTCTTAAATAATTAAAATACTGCAACTGCCTAAATAACTAGACTCAAATCTGGACCTTTCCAATTATTGGAAATACTAAAATAACATAATTTCCTAAACCTAAATTCTCTAATAATCATACTAAAATTGGGACTTCCTAAATCTACTCTCTATGGCCGGTTGGCCCATGACCGGGTTCGGTCATGGAAAAAGTCTCCACGCCGGGTGCCCTGTATCAGCATCCCCTTCTCCCAAGAGGTTCGTCCCGAACCGTTTTTGAAGAGAATGTAGTTCCTCCGATCCATCTTCAATTGGTAATAACGTCACGATCTTCTTCTTTCACGGAAATTCATAAACATTCAAACGACCACGGTAAGTGGCATCAACATCAGATTGCCATGGTCGTCCCAATATGATGTGGCATAAATCCATATCTGTGACATCACAATTAACTGTAGACAAATAAGAAGAGCCAATAGAAAGATTAATAGTACACATGTGATCAACCCGTGTAGTAGTACCCGACTGAATCCAAGCGGTTTTATACGGGTTTGATTTAATCATTGTAGTAATACCCAAGAAGTTGACAAGCTTTGTAGAAATTAAATTCTCTACACAACCATTGTCAATCACAATAGTACACACTTTATTCAGTACTGTTCCCCTTGTAACGAACAAATTCTTTCGTTGAGATAAATTCCTCTTGAAAGGTGTAAAAAGAACTCTCCGAGTGAGTAACATAACCCGATCACCGTTGTCTGGAATAGTGTTAATACGTTCCAATTGATCTTCATCTGAATCTGATTTCTTTTCTACAATATTTACTTTACCGCGAGAGGGGCAAGCATTAGAATAGTGTCCTGTTTCAAAACAACGATAACACTTAACCGGTGGAGGTTTTTTATAAGGATTATCGGCTATCGATTTAGTACCCTCCTCCGATTGTTTTGATTGATCTAATTCATCCGGTAGAGTTCGAACTGCTTGACTTCTCGTACTGTGTCTCCGGAAGATGGAACGTGAATCTGATTCAAAAGACCGAGCTACACTGACACATTCAGAGACCGAATTAAAAGACCTTAAATTAACCAAATCTTTAATATCATTCCGAAGTCCGTCTTTGAATTTTTCTACTTTCATTGACTCTGAATCTGGGAGATTAAGTCTTGTAATTAGTCGTTGGAATTCCGAAGCATATTCCTCAACTGAACGTCTTCCTTGACGGCAACGTAAATAATCAACACACAATTGGTTCTCATAATCCGGAGGAAGAAAACGTGAGAACATTAATGGTTTCAATTCTAACCAAGAAGAAATAGGAGGTAGGTGTAATAAACGACGATTTTTGGATTCCTGTTTCCACCAAGTAAGAGCAGTTTTAGATAAATAACCAGTAACACAACGTACCTGTTCAGGACCTTCAACTTGCATAACATCAAAAAAAATCTCGAGTCGTGAGACGTAATCCAAGAAATCTTCAATATTTATCGAACCATCATATGATGGTACTTCCATTCGAATACGGTACGATGAACTAGGGTTTAGACATTCGGTTTCGGTTGGTGGAGTGTGGTGTTCACGTTCGGTTTGAGTGGGTTGGACGACCAAGGGTGGTCGTTGGAGTAGGTTGATTGGGCGATTGATAGGTGTGGTAGGTTCTCGGGTTTGGGTATGGGTGAAGTTGGGTTCTCGGTTTCGGTTTAATGGATGAAGTTGTTCTCGATGACGTGGGTGTGTGGTGTGGTCGGGTTGTAGAGGAAGGGTGATGGTTGTCTCGGTTTCATGTGGACGGCGGTGGTGTATAGGTGGTGTAACCGGATCATGAACCGTGGGGGTGTATCGTGGTTCGGTTTGGAGGTTGTGGTGGGTGTGATGAGGTTGATATTGTGAGTGGGTTTCGGGGTGGTTGATAGGGTTTGGAGTGTATCGGGTATACGGGTAAAGAAGACGGGGGTCTTGGTAGGTTGTAATGGTTCCTAAAGGGGCGATTGGTTGGAGTTGGTTGGTAATGTTTCGGTTGTTGGTTTGGGAGTTGGTGAGGAGATGGTGGTCGGCTGAGAAGTGGGTTTCGTGTGGTGGTCGATGTGGTGTTGTAGTTGGCTCGGGGAAGGAGAACGATGGTGGTGTTGACGTGTGGGTATAGGAGGGGTACGTAGGTGTTTGGAAAGGTGTGTTTTGTGAATAAGATGTGATAGGTGGTGTGATAACCGGAGGGGGGTTGCTAATGGTGTGACCGAAGAGTTGTGTCGTGGGCTCGGGAGGAAAACCGAGGGGTGGAAATCGGGTGGTGTTGGTGGTAGTCTGTAGTTGTGAGGGTTGTTGAGGTGTGATAGTGGTGGGGGGTGGAGTTTGGTTTTTACACATACCTTCGAGTTGTTTGGAGATGATGTTCATGGAGTCGTTGAGTTGATCGAATCGTTGATCGATTTTATCGAATTTTTCTGTTGTTTCCTTCTTGTACTCATGAAAACCTTCTTCTAACTTTTTACCTGCAGATAACCCTTCTTTAATGTTGTCCCATTCGGATGAAAAGGTTGGTGTTTTCTCCTTAGTTGGTGTAGCGGTGATAGTAGTATTAACCATGGTGATAAAAGTGAAGAAAAAGATATGGCTCTGAATACCACTTGATGTAGAACGCAGCGGAAATAAAGAAGATGAATAAACTAAATAAGAATGATAAAAATAAAGATTAAATAACTCTAAATACTCAACTTTATTAAAACTTCAAAGGGGTTTTTCTCTCCATCTGAGAATAATGGACAAACTAGATATCCTTTTATAGGATTCAGGACTTTCCTAGATAGACTTGAATTAGAATTTCTTAAATAATTAAAATACTGCAATTGCCTAAATAACTAGACTCAAATCTGGACCTTTCCAATTATTGGAAATACTAAAATAACATAATTTCTTAAACCTAAATTCTCTAATAATCATACTAAAATTGGGACTTCCTAAATCTACTCTCTATGGCCGGTTGGCCCATGACCGAGGTCGGTCATGGAAAAAGTCTCCACGCCGGGTGCCCCTGCATCACAACATTTCCTAGAACATTTTGACTAGCTAAGAGGACTCCTTGTGTTTTCATTAGTACCACATTAATCGTTATAAACATATAATATTTCGACTAAAATATCCCATTTAGATTTCCTTGGATGGTTAAAGTTTGAAATTTTGGAACGAAATTAACATCGGGCAAGCTAATTATTCAAAGTCACCAATTGAAATTATTTTGTGTTAGAAGTGTGTTTCAAGCGTTAAAAGTAATTTGAGAATGGTAAAGTAGTGTAGTTGTTATTAGTCTAACTGGATATGCAATTTTAACAAAAAAAAACTAGCCTTTGGTATGTATAGTGATGTGATGGGTCATGAAAATGTCCCATTTAAGTCGTTTAATTTAGTCGAGTTAGTTCGTTTCGGGTCTTTATTATAATAAAATGGTTGATTTTCTTGATTAGGTGTGTTTTGTGGAGTTAGGTGTGAAAAACGGTTAAAAACGAGGAAAAGATGCATAAAGGGTATTTTGGTCATTTGAGGTCAAGGACATTCTGGTAATTTCGCTAAGGTCAGTGCGTGGTTGAAAAGTAGAGGTCGAGACGAGTTCGTAGGAGAAAACGGAAGTCAAATCGGAGTCCGGATGGAGGAATAAATCAAGGTCAAAGTTGGGTCAAATACTGTTGACCAGGTGGGATACATTCGGTAGAAATTCGGGCACGCGGGATTCTGCGGGACACGTGTCGATGAGCGGTGGCTGGTATACGCGATTCCCGTGTTTCCGCTAAGCAGCGAAATGGACCCTATAGGTCTGATCCGGTGGAGCGCGCAGCAACTTAATTCGGTAGTCCCACTTCAACGTTTTAATCTTGACCGTAAACCTCCGCGTTTTGAAGATCTAACGGCTCCGGTGCATCTGGTCCTTTATTCCATTCCCGTGTTACCCAAAGCTGCTTATTAAAGTAAGCCCGGACGCGTGTCACCTTACCAACCATCCAGATCCCGTGCTCTCTTCCATCCAACGGCTTCTGTACGTCCGCAAGTTAACTCCATGAATCCGGATGCACTTTATCATCTGAATTAAGCCCCCAACGGACAGGCGACGCGTGGCTCTGGCTTTTCTACCTTTAACCCCTGAAATTACCTATAAGCCCCTTCTTTTTGTCCTTCCTTAATTTTCAACCAATAGGAATCCAAATCTTGAGTAGAAAGCAACCCTAACTCCCTATTTTAACCCTCTTTCTCACATTTTCTCCCAATTAACTCCTACAAACCCTAGCCATCAACCCATCTATAAATAAATCTCTACCCCTTTCATTTCTCCCGAGACTTGCAAACCCTCTCAATCCTCCCTTCTTAGCCCCCCTTTCCTCCTTCTTGTAGTTGTAAAACCCTAACCCTTCTTTTCCCCTCTTAGCCTTCCTCTCCCTTCTTAGCCCCTCTTTCCTCCCTTCTCTTTCTCTAATGCTTCCTCTCCCCTCTTAGCCTCTCTTAGCCTCCTTTTCTCTCTACCTCTTCTAAACTAAAAACCCTAGCCCCCTATTCTTTTCTTCTACTTTCTCTACCACCTTCATCTCTTCTCTACATTTTCTTTCTAATTTCTTCTTCTAACCTTCTAATTTCTCCATACCTTCTTATCTAAAATTTCTTCTTCTTCTATCTCTCTTCTAAATTTCTCTTCTTTTATCTTCTAATAAGCTATTATTTGGAGTTTGGGTAATATTCTTGAGACACTTGGAGCTAAAATTGGACATCAAAATGGAGATACATGGGAATATGGATTTTGAACATTCTTGGTGATTTCTTTCCATCAATCTTTTGTAATTCTATTTACTTTATAAATTCAATGAATATTATTTTAGATTCCATGAGTAGCTAAATTTTGTATCTAGGGTGTAGAGGAAACCCATATTTGGGTTTATTTTGAGATATGTTATAAATCAATGAATCCATATTTTGAGTTTCAATGCCTATTGATTGTCATTTCATGTTGATTCTATAACCTTATTATCATTCATGTATTATATTTAGATATTTCATGCTTTTATTGATTTATTAGATGAGATATGCCTTTTAGATCTTGAATGATAGTGTAGGAAATTAATTTTATATGGTAGTCAATCATACATTCTTGATTTTGAATTGTGTTATTAAAGAATATATTCCGAAATCTAAATAGTTTATTATGTTAGATTTTGAGTTATACATGAGAAAAGGGATTTGTTAATTAATGCATGTTTTAAGTAGTCCATTTATGTGGTGAAATCGAAAACCCTAGATTCTTCTTCTCATCTTGATTTCATTCTTATTAGTCTATTAGTATTGCTTTCTTTTTTTCATAGTAGTTTCCAAATCAAATCAAAAGTTTGAAAGGGGGTTTAATTCGAGATTTAGATAAAATATCTTGTCCTTTGGAACGAAACTCGACTTATTAGAAATACTATAACTTGACCCCGTATACTTGCGAGAATAGACCTATTTTTAGGCCTATCATGATGTTAGAACGAAATAAACTGAATGCAAAGCTAGTGAAAAATACAATATCCCAAAAGAAACCTAAATTATGCTAGAGATTTCAGTTAACGAAGATTTTCTAGGACAAATTATACGAAAGAACATTCTCAAGTGGGTTTGTTAAACGTGCCTGTAATCCTACCTATCTCCATTTTTTGCTTTTGTTCTTTTAGCAAAATTCTCGATCTTTCAAGTGATGACCACCAAAGGCTAATATATCTGTTTAAATGCAACTGTTGTTCTACATCGTTTGACGGAGGATACGTTTGTTCGACACGATGCACCAAAGTAACAAGAAGAAAAAAAATTCGTTTAAAACATCTCAACTTTTTTAGGTCATGTTTCTTTTCTCTTTTGGACTTTTAGAAACATGATATATAGCCATATAGGGTCAGAACTCTGAGAATAACATAGGGAAATTTTTGAAAAACACGAAGTTTTTGTTATTGACAAACACTTTTATTCACACACTTTCACAAACTCCAATCACCTATTTACACACACTACTTTTCATCGACAACAACCACTCCTCCTGATAAAGTAGTTGAAATTGATCAAAGAACTTGTTTTATTCTTGGGTTTTTTGGGCTTACCCCCTCGTCACTAATTGGTAATTGAGTTTACCCCCCTCAATAAAGTGTAATTGAGCTTACCCCCTTGAACTTACTATTAGTGACAAAAACACAAACGCTATGTTTGGCGTACGTAAAATAATTGCCACTACCAAGAACAACTATTCTTCAATATGATTCATATTAGGGATTCTACTTCATTTTATTGTTTGATTTTGTCAGGAATATGATTAGTCTAGATTGATTTTGTTTATATATTATTTACTTTCTGATTTTATTATCACATACCAAACAAAAAAAAAGGGGGTAAGCTCAATTACCAATTACTGAAGGGGGTAAACTCAATTACCAATTAATTTTGAGGGAGTAAGCTCAAAAAACCCTTTATTCTTTGATGGTTTACAAAAGAAATATAAGACTCTATTTATAGAGTTACAATACTACTAGTTTCTAAATTTACTAGTTCCTAATATCTTAGTAGTTTCTAATAGTTTTATGTTAATATATTTACTATTTCCTAATTCTTACTAGTTACTATTATTTGATATTTCCTAATATTATTATATGAGATACCTTAACATATAGAAAGATATTTCAACACTCTCCCTCAAGTTGGTGCATAAATATCGCACATGCCCAACTTGTCTACCATTTTCAAAAATATTCGACTTGAAACTACTTTGGTAAGAACATCAACTAATTGATCTTCAAATCGGATCTTTGGTAACTCTACAATGTTGTCTTCCAATTTTTCTTTAATAAAACATCGATCTACCTCAACATGCTTTGTGCGGTCGTGCTGGACTGGATTGTGAGCAATATCACATGCTGCTTTATTGTCACAATATAATTGAATTGGTCTTTCAAAAGGATGTTCTTAAATACACAAAATTCAGGCCAAAAGATGACAACACAATATAAAGTGGTGGTTATTTGAGACACTGATAATAAATTATGATCTAAAGATGGGACAACCAAAACAGAGTCTAAGTTCAATGTATTCGTTATAGTTATAGGTCCTTCCCCTACAACAGAGACTGAGGTGCCATTGGCAGTAGAAACATATTTATGTGAAGATTGGTTAATGGATGAAACATGTCTAGAATCAAAAGTCATATGATCTGTAGCACAGAATCAATTATCCAAGTACTATTCGAAACATGTGTAGACATATTTAAAGTTTTGCCTACATTACCTATAATGGCTACTGTCGATGAAGCTTGCTTAACAGTTGGATCTAGGGTCTTCTTAGAGTTTTTCTTTCGATTATAATCCCACCATTCTGGATAGCCTAACAGTTCATAACAATGACTTTTGGTATGACCAATTTTGTTGCAGTGAGTATACTTATAAGTAGTTTTGTCAGATTGACCAACAACTTTAGCAAAATTTGACTTTGCCTTATTGCGAGTCATTATTACGGAAGCATCAGTAGCACTTCACTTTAACTAAACTGGAAAAAAATAATATGAAGATGAAGACTCTTTCTCTTTCACTCAATATAAATTCACAAAACAAATTTAAGATCGTTGGCTCTGATACCAAGTTGAAATTGATCAAAGAACTTGTTTTATTCCTTGATGGTTTACAAATGACTTATTTGATTCAGACAACCGATGATCTGACACATACTGGCTCATATGATATTTGACTCTACTAGACAACTCAGGTTCATATGTCGGTTTAGGAATACCTCTAGTTTGACGCGACGCTAATATTTTCTTAGGTGGTTCAGAAGGTGCTTCAGAAACATCCTCGACAACTGATTGGTTTGGTGTATTACTAACCCTTGGTTCAACGACTTCAATTGGAGGTGAATCCACAATTTGTTCAACGATTTCATTCAAACTTTCTTCCATTACCGATTCAGGTGTTGGTAATTCTGGAATTTCAATTTCAGCTCTAATTATTTCTTCAGGAATCAAATTTACTTCAATATTAGATCCAATTTTGTTCTCTTCTACATGATTATCCGTTTCTTCATAATCAAGAGTCAGAACTTCCTGCTTAGTTTCCCCCCCTGAAGTTCAGACTCAGGTGAAAAATACTTAGAATCTTCATGAAAGATAACATCCAATGCAACAAACATTCGTTTAGTTGGAGGATGATAACATGTATAGCCTTTCTGATTTGCAGCGTACCCTACAAATACACATTTTAATGCCCTTGGAGTTAATTTTGTACTGTCGGAGAGGTTGTAACATCCGATAGAGCTTGAAAAGGAGTCTTAAACTCAATAGTACTAGAAGGTACTCTATTAATTAAATAGGTTGTAACAAGGCTTACAATTCGTCATGGTGTTAGACAAGGAAAGTTGTATTACTTGGATTTAGTATCTGAAAGCTCTGATACCAAGTTGAAATTGATCAAAGAACTTGTTTTATTCCTTGATGGTTTACAAAAGAAATATAAGACTCTATTTATAGAGTTACAATACTACTAGTTTCTAAATTTACTACTCCCTCCGTCCCAAATTGAATGACCTAATTTCTATTTTGAGTTGTCCCATTTTAGTGTCCTATTTTTAAAAATAAAGAAAAGAACTTTTCGCTCCTTCCAATAATACTCATTACGATAAATTTGACAACTTTATTTAAAAGTAAGTTCAACTTTTTCATTGTAAATTAAAAAAGTTAATGAGGATACAATTGGAAAAACAATGTTATTTTTGAAAGTCAAACTCTAGTTAATGATGTTCCCTTAAAAAGTTGGGTTTTCAAAATAGGTTATTCATTTTGGGACTGAGGAAGTAGTTCCTAATATCTTAGTAGTTTCTAATAGTTTTATACTAATATATTTACTAGTTCCTAATTCTTACTAGTTACTCATATTTGATATTTCCTAATATTATTATATGGGATATCTTAATATATAGAAAGATATTTCAACAAAAATTTGTCGACAAACAACAGATCGACCATCTACCAACTATTTTCATGAGAAAAAATAAATGTCTTAATCTTCTTCCTCTCTCCAATACCACAATGGTGGTGGTGGAAGGGAAAAGAAGAAGATTTCCATTTTTTGGATGACCAACTATCTTCATTAAACAGTGGTGATTTTTGGTGTGCAAATAAAATCTGGCTTGGTCTTAGTCGATTGATCAAGTCACAGGGTATTGAGTTCAACAAAAAAAAACAAAGTCAAAGGGTATTGTACGTGTGAGTGTGTGAATAACAAAAACCTCGTGTATTTAAAATTTGGGAAATTTTTAAATGCACTCACAATTTTTGTTATATATACTCACAGTAAAGATATTTTTTGTCCAGATGAAAGGAGATGTGAGTGTGGTTAGTGCATTTAACATTTCCCTTAGAACTATCCACTAGTTGTACCCTGTAGGTATCTAGAAGTTCTATAGGCCCTAACCCCAAATTGCTATAGACACCCCATATGATCAGTTCCACTCCCTATAACTACAACTCCTTTTTCTACTGGGTGAGTAACCACAAAATCACTCTCCTTAAGTTTCAAACATTCATATTTTCCACTAATTTGTTACTAGTAATGTACCTTGTTCACTTTACCTGTTATAGAGATGACTGTAAAATGAGAACTGCTTCACCATATTTATTCGAAAGATATAAATTCTTTAGTTGATTTATCCCATTCATGAAGCCACATATAAGTCATTAGGCGATGCCTCAGAGCAAGAAGAAAACAAGAGAGAGGTCCTCCTAGCTAGGTTTCCAAACGTTCGTTTTTCGCCTCTTAGGAAGCATAAGTAATTAATGTCGATGACAATGAGATTAAAACATCTCCAATGGGACACTCCAAAAAAACTCTAAAATTTCTAGTTCTCAAGTGTCAATTAAAACTTTGTGCGTGAACCCTGAAAAAAATGCTCTTATCAAACCATTAAAAATGCTCTTTTGTTATTGCTAAATTCTCTTGTTTGTATTCCCAATTTGATGACTTCTTTGTTTTTGATGTAATGCCTGAACCCTTAAAAATGCTCTCTGGTTATTCCTAAAATTTTCTAAAATTAACTACAATGAAATCATGTGAACTCATTTGCGGTAGCTTCAAAGGAGATATTTAAAGTTATTATATGATGTAACTAGAATGATCAAAATTCACAGTTAGTTAAGCATAAGCAGCTCATATAACCAGTGGCGGACTCAGAAATTTTTCTTTGTGGGTTAATTGTATTAACTAAAATCTAAATATAAATAGTTAATGTTCGCAGTGAAATTAAATAATGTTCGAAAATTTATATAAAAATGAAGGATGAATAGGACATAAAGTTTGGAGATGCAAATAACTCTATCAGAGGTTGGATGAATTTATAAAGAAATAGAAAGAAAAGAAAATTTATTAGACAAGTAGGAGTTAAAAAGAAACTTTGAGGTACCAATTAGATAGCTGCAAAGGGGAAAAGCAAATGAGAAATTTTAAAAAAAAACCCTTATGAATGTTAATGGCGCCTCCCTCAATGCAAACTTGAGAGAACGATTGTGAACGAGGGAAACACACCTAACACTAAAGCGAGACGCCTTTAAATCTTGTCAACATGAAGTGCGAATAACTAACTAATGAGCCAACGAGCCAACTGCAACTTTGTTACCTAATTCAATTATCACATCTATTTTACCGAAACCGACCTTGAAATTTTTAGACCTACAGACATTTTTAATTAGGAGTCGTGGGGGCACGTGCCCCTACATGGTTCCGCCCCTGCATATAACTTCAACAAATAAATCTTTTACTTTGAAATTTTGTACTACGATATCTTTATTTAGATACCTCTATAGAAAACAACTCTAGATATATTAAAACTTCATTTCGAGATACTTACACCCATATGACTTTGTTTAGACGTACCCAAAATAACAAGTTACGACCCTCTAAAATCATTCCTAACAACAGATACAGAATTTCTTAAAAGAAACAAAAACTACGCCTAAAACAAATCTTATACTAACAAGGAACTATCTAAATCTTTACCTCAATCGCTAAGAAACTAGAAACTAAAGTCAATACTAAAAAGAAAACAAATACAATAAAAAGAAATTGAAATTACTTTCTCCATTCACATCAGGACATTTTTTACAATTTGACACCCAATTTAGCTAAATTCTACCAAATAGTAAGAGATAATTTCAACAAAAAAAAAAATAGTAAGAGATAAGGAGTATAATAAAAGTTTGGCAGTAAATGTACATCATTGTTTGGAGCTTACCTTTGTTCTTCTTTGGACGAAGATTGGGTCTTATTCATCAAAGTTTTACCATGTTGATCTTTCAAATGCATGGAATTTTATAGGGGTTGGATTGCTTAAATGTTTACAAATAATTGGATTCGTATAGACAAACATTTATAGCATATATCAATCCCATGGAGTTGGGACCTAGAGTTCTTCGTATACTTGTCTGTACTACAGATTATAAAATTGGATCATTTGGATTCCCATGGATACAAAGTAGTTTAGTTTCTAGCTCAATATGTTACTTGGTGTGAATTGTCATAATGTATCTCAGGGTGCACACAAACTTACTTTTTTCTTTCTATAAATGACAGTGATTGTAGAGCAATTGAGCATCCTTTATTTGATTTGGTATATACTTGTGAAGTTTTCTTCATTGGGATTGAAAGAACTATTATCAATATGATTTGTTTGAAAGTCATTATATGGAAGGTTAAAAATCTGATTTGTAGCCATCTTGTGAGCTATATATTGGGAATTCTCTTATTACAAATCCAATAATAGGTACAATTTCGATGAACCGTACAATTAATTCTATAGATTGATCCCAACCCATGTGTAGTGCTAAGATGTTAGGGCAATAGACATTCAGGTTTTATTACCAAATGGTTACTAGTTACGTATTCCTCTTTATTGTTTTTTAGGCTAACCACGCCACAAGTGAGGGGGCGTGAGAGAATAGTCTCACATGGGAGAAGGGCTATCTAGCAACCAAGAATATAATGTCTAGGTCCTCTCCACTCATAGGGCTATCTAGCAACCAAGAATATAATGTCTAGGTTCTCTCTGCTCATTGCCAATTGGTTTTAAGTTGAATGGATGACCACAAACTTAACAAGTATAACCATCAATAAAAATACAGAGGCACTACTAGAATAAGATTTTTGTTGTTAAGAATCAATCGATCTCCGCTGTATTACAAGAAATGACTAGAGAGGAACGAAATTATAACTTCTAGTATTTTAGATTCTAATAGATTGCCACAAATAATCTAACTCTTTTTACATTATATGGAGGAAAATAACAATCTCCCACTTTCTATTGAATTAAGGTAGTACAGAAGAGTTATAATTTTACAAGAAAACAGGAAAGAATCAATGACTATGGCAGTCTTAAGATCATTCTTATTCTAACTATCGTATATACGTTCACAAATAACACAATGATCATTTATTAGTTTACCTATGATGCTCCCTTCTTCAATTCTTAATCTACTTGATTGTTTATTCCATAGATGAACTGCATAAGTGTCTCCACTTAGTTGAAGAAGCTTTGCCGCTACCCATTTTGATTCGTTTCGGTTCTTTGGTTTTAGGAAAAACCCACCTATCTTGATCCAATCTACTGGATAAAAAGCCATTGGTGGCAATACTGTGAAGTTAAAACCAGGTTTTCTCTCTGCTTTCCTGATCACCCTTGAAACCAGGTATGGTCCATTATGGCCCCATTTGTTTCCGTCAAAGGTACGCGAAAATTCCTCTATGAATTTATATACAAGTGGATGATTCTTGTCGAAAATTAGGACAGCATTGTTAAGTCTAGTCCAATTCTTGGACTCGAAATCCATACTTTGTGCTCCTATCGAATTCCGTAAACCTGATAAATCTTTGAGTACTATAAAGTCTGTGTCCAAATAAACACCTCCATATTTATAAAGAAGTACAAGCCTGAGGAGATTAGATAAATTTTGAGCAAATGGTATCTGCCCTGTTTCTTTCTTTCCATTCTTCACCTCATCAAACCAAGATACAGCTGGGGTATTATCGAACAAAAACCGCAAGTTTGGTGCAACTGCAATCACTTTATATCCGCGTCTTGTTAGCGGATTTAGAATATCTTTTCCTATTTTAGAATCCATAGTCCATGACAGAATCATCAAGCATCCATTAGGGTGACTTTTGAAAAGGCTCTCTACTGCAAAGAATTCTTTCTTTCCAAAAGACATTGCTGGCGAAATCCATGTCATGAAGAACCTAATCTTACACCCAGTACCAAAAAACTTCCTCGCTCTCCAATCGAACTTCCGGGTATTTCTAGTTGATTCAATCATCTCAAACTCTGGATATCTTTTAGCCATCCACTCAATTGTTTCTTCATCTGTTTGATTGGTAGGAATCAAGTTCTGAATTTTGGGTACTTGAATATAATAAGCTTTTTGAGTCTCTTCTTGAATAGAAAGCAGCGTTTGAGACGGTAACGACGAAGAATTTAAATTAAAAACTTGGGGAGGTGGTTGAATTCCATTGTTCTGTTTTTTCATTTCTATAACAACAGAATGAAGAGAAAGATTGAATAAGATGCCAATAAGAATGATAACTAAGAAGACAGCAGCAAAAGAGATTGTTGAGAAGATAGACTTAGTTTTAATACCAAACCCCCTGAAATTGAACATGTTTAATTGCAGGAGCTGATATTGAAACTATGTCATGGCAGAACAACAAGCAAAGGTAGAGAGATAGAGAAGAGAGAGAGAGAGAGAGAGAGTTGAGACCAATAGAGTTGAATTTAGTTGAACGTGTACAGATTGTCTTTAGTTTGATTAATTTGGCAAATATCGTGGAAGTTCCACAAGAAGAGAAAAAAATAATAAAAAAAAAGAGAAAGTTGAGATGTTGTCAAAGAGGAGGATTGAGATGAGAAGAAGGTCCCCTGGACAATCGGGTCTTTATATGATATGGAAATCTTCATATTGGTGATATAGTAGTAGGTCATATTGGAAATAACATCTTCCATTGAGGGTGATTATGGTAGTTTTAGAAGATGATGATGTATTTCTTTCCAATTATTAATTCTTTTACGCTTTCTTTCCTTACATAGGATATTGGTTGTGTATGTCCATTGATAATGATTTATAAGTTGAATACGATCCGTATTTTGAATACGGTTTTGTAACAAAAAAAGAAAAGAAAAATAATACTCAATTTTTATTTAGGGTTTTTTGAGTTTACCCCCTCATCACTAATTAGTAATTGAGTTTACCTCCTCATGGCTTACCCCCTTAGATTTATTAATTTTGACAAAGACACAAAAGTTGTTTTTGACGTACGTGAAATAAATGCGACTATCAAGAACAATTATCCTTCAATTTGATTCCTCTTAGTTATTTCACCTCACTTTATTGTTTGATATGGTCGGTAATATGATTAGCAAATATTGAGTTTGTTTGTCCATTATTTAATTTATGATTTTATTATCTTTGACCAAACATGTCTTTAGTAGTTTTGCCAATAATACTAAAGTCAAGGGGGTAAGCTCAATTACTAATTAGTGAAGGGGGTAAACTCAATTACTAATTAGTGTTGAGGGGGTAAACTCAAAAAACCTTTTTATTTATTCTCTCAAAAACAAATGTGGAACTTGACTCAAGATTAATTCTCGAGATAACGTTGAGAATGCTTGTTATTACCAAATTCATCTGACTAGCCAATACTGGTTGATTTCGTGCATTTGCCTTCAACAATTCAAAACATCCGAGTGACTTAAGAAGATTATGGATTATAAATTCTTCAAAGTTTCTTTTCTTGCATAGGTCATATAATAACTTTTTCTTTTTTCTTTTGTTGAAAATCGTATAATAACTTGTGTGGCGGTCCTTAGATGGTTTTTTTTTTTGATGAAGGGCGGTCCTTAGATGGTGATGTCTTAAATTGAATATTTAGATTATACGGTCCGTACTTTAATACATACTTCAAGGCCTTGGCTTCTATTTGACTTTTTAAAATGTTGGGCAATATTTTTAAATTTACTCGGTCGTCTGCAAGAGAATGCTCTTTTTGACTTTTGTGTTAAATCCATTTAAGTTAGTGAATGGAACCTGCCAAGTAACTTCTACCCCGAATCCAAATTTATGGTTTTGTTAGAAGTATGTGTTTTACTTTTGAGGTCCAAAAAGGGGTCTAATTGGACAAAGATCCTATCATAAACTTGAATGGGTTATAGATCCAAAACCCAAAAACCTATTCAAATTCCGAAAATTTGGTAAAAAATTTCTATAAATTTTTTTACTTAGGTGAAAAAGGATCACTCAAATTTTTCTAATCT
Source organism: Eschscholzia californica subsp. californica (assembly GCA_002897215.1). NCBI lineage: Eukaryota > Viridiplantae > Streptophyta > Magnoliopsida > Ranunculales > Papaveraceae > Eschscholzia > Eschscholzia californica. Next base: position 92,896 of record BEHA01000708.1, read on the forward strand.
TTGGTTCTCTAGGTTTTCATAACTTGCATCTGGTTCCAAAAAGGTTGTAACTCGTTCACAAAAGGGTGGCAACAAATATTTGCATTGGCTGAATTGCATTAAAGTTTTTAACCAAACAAACTACAAAATAATCAGATTTTCAATAAAACAAAATACATATGTGTGGGTTTGTACCAAACAAAATATAACTAGTCTTTTTAACGAAAGAAACTTAAAATTTTCTTGTTTAAATTCAAGATCTGAATAATTCTCTTCAGGAGCGGCGCCGCTAGTGGGCTCAACCGGGCTGCAACTTAGGTCTTGTTGAGAATAATTTAAAGAAGTGATACTCTCATTCGTGAAAATTCTCAACAATCATAATTACAAATCTTATATACATAATTTTTGTAATAGAAAAGAATATCACAACCTAAGTTAACATAAGTGTAACCAATAGAGTATATATAACTCCAATGTTTTGAGTATTTGATAGTAATTGGAGACTCGATCTTGTAATCTTCTGGTTATAACTTGATAATCATATAAACGGATGTAGGATTTATTATTATAAATAGTTTTATTTGTTTCAAAATTGGTGCTTAAATTTATAGAAAACAAATTAAAATTTGTTATATATGGAAGAGTAAAAAAAATATTTATGCACATTTGATAAATGAAACTATTTTTTCATTAGTTGCAGTTTTCAGCCCGTCCCATAATTAATTTCTTGTTCCGCTTCTGATTCTCTTTATATTCGACTCATTTTCCTACTCCTTATTTTGCCCATTTTCTTTATGTTCAACTCATTTGTACTCCTTCCTATTTTGGCCCTATATACACAAGACGAATTCTTAGAAATCTTTTGATTTTTTAAAATTTTAGTTCGAATTAAAAAACATGTTTGCTCTCTTATCTATCTCCAGGAGCGTGGAATTGGAGCTGCAACCGGCGCACCAGACCCCCTCTCCTAGGGGGGCATTCATTGAAAAAGTATAATGTAATATTAACTTCTAAATATGACTCTCATTAGCAAAGAAGTTGAAGTTAAGCGGTTGTACCCCCCCTCCCCCACCCACGGCCCCACCCCACATGTAAGGTTTTTAGTTCAAATCTCACAAATTGTAAATGTTGTTCATATTTATTTAACGAAGTTTTTAACACTTTTTGGCCACCAAGCTATTTCTGGGTCGGAAAATTAAGAAACCTGTTACTGTGCACTCCATGATGTTCTGTTGGTAGACTAACTTAGTTGTCATTTACATTCCCAACATTTTTTTTACTAAATTAGATGTAAATAATGCTCACGTAAACACTTTTTGGACAATTACTATATGGTGATGTTTTTTATATTTAAAATGATAATTTTATTCTTGAATTAATTATTTATTGTTTATTTATAATTTTTTCAGTTTCGATAATATCATAATATAGGGCCCCAGTGATCGTGTCGCATCGGGCCCCCTAAATCTCGGCCACGGCCCTGTCTATCCTTCCATTGGTTTCCTACCAACTCAGCGCAAAATTGAGGTACTCACTATTTCTATTTCCGACTTCATCATCTTCTAAGTATGTTATTTTTCTTCTTTAATCCATTTTAGCTTCAATGTGGCTTCTTAGCCTTTGTGTTTCTTGTTTGTACTTTATTCTTTGATGTTCATCTATTTTAGATTCGTCTCCTTGCCTTTAGAAACGAGTTTTCTCTCTCTAACAAACATTTTTTCTCTCCTAAATCAGCTTTCAAATTAACCAAAAAAGAACGTTTTTTTTACCAATATTGAATAAAAAACCACAATCGATCGTTCCTTTAATGTTTCAAAATATGCTTGTTTGAGCCATTAGATTGAATTTTTGAATCTCCATGTTGATTTTAAAATAAGAAAATAAAAAATAAGAAATAAAAATACGATTTTGATATTTTTTTACGTTTTGCTCTCTAGAAATTTTGTTTTTGCATTTATCTTTTTCTCCGGACAAATTGGATTTTGCTTGAAATATTTACCATTTGCTTCGAAAAAAAACATTTTGTATAAAGCATATTATCATTTGGCCTGTGCATTTACCATTTTGTTTACTTTGTGGCTTGCCTGAACGGGGCTTACTTTGCGTTATCTCAGGACACATCAAGTATGCAATACAGATTTGTCACTATTCAATAAAAAATAAAAGTTCTTTATTCATGATATATCTTTACATGTGAGGGAAATATTTTGTGCTTACTTTGCAAGGCTTCTCTAGGCCCTCTTCCAAAGGCTTTTTCAAATGTTCGGCATTCCAGGGCCGAGTAAGACCTACTCACTCATGTCCTCCATAATGTATGTTCCTCGCAACAGATTTTCTTTATCTTGTATGTCATTCTCATATGAGGACCAACTTGACTACTAAGGGCCTCTACAAAAATATGGGCTTTCTCCGGACAATATCTCCTATCTCAAATGTTTTTTCCCTCGCGTTAATCATGTATTGTTTGGCTACCATGTATCGCCAAGCAAAATTTCTGAGCTTGGCCTCTTCTCGAACTTCTTCTGTTAGGTCTAGTTGTTGCTTAATGCTTTTCTCGTTTGTCCCGAGATGCAAGTATTTGACGTGCAAGCTAGGTCAGCCTATTTCTACAGGCGAGGAGGATTCCATTCCATACACCATTTTGGAGGTGGTATCTCCTATGACTCATCTCGATGTTGTTTTGTAGGCCCAGAGGACCCCGGGGAGCCTGTCTGCCCGATTTTTGTCTTCTTTCATTAGCATTTAGTTTTTCAATACTGAGTGATAGTTTGATTAGTTACATATACTTGCCCATTGGCTTGGGATGTGCTACGAAGGTGTATATTGCTTTTATTTTGAACTCTGCTAACAAGTTTCGTACCTCAAGGTTATCAAATTGGATTCTGTGGCCATCACCAGCATTCTCGGGACTGAATTTGCGAAAGATGTTTGCCAAATGAAAGATAAAATATCCTTTGCCTCTGTATTTGCTAAACTATTGCATCTACCCATTAGTGAAGTAGTCTATCTCTACTAGCAGAGATGCATTTGCTCCCGGGGCTTCAAGAATGGTCTCACAAGATTTAGCCCCCAGTGGGCGAAGGGGCACGAGCTGAAAATCAATGTCAATGCATTGGGACGTTGTTTAGGTTTGTCCGAATGTACTTGGCAACGTTCGCAGTATTTCACGAATTCATTGTAAGATTCTTGCATCTTGGGCTAGTAATATCCAACCATTGATAGTTGTCTGGCCTGCAATCTGGGCCTAACATGTGTTCCGCATAAACGTATTTACTTCATCACATAATCCTATTCGTTCTCTGCAGATGGTATGTAAAGGATCTTTGGTAGAGTACATCGTCAACGAGGGTATTAAAAACACTCTTCTGTCTTAGTTTGGGAGTTCCATACGCGTCAGTTGGTGTCTTGCCAAATTTCAGATATGTGGGGATGGGGGTTATCCATCCTTTACCTCTAGGTGTGTATAGAGCATATTTTATATTTTCTTGACGCTTCTCTAAGAAAATGATCTGAATGAAACTCCCGACAAGTTGTTTGGTTTCATATCACTTTGAACGAAGCGTCTTCTACTGCATTCTTTGCTCGAGGCATTCCATTGATCATGAATTTATTGCATTGTCTAGTCAGAGCTCTTTCTTGTCCAAGTATTTCGTGGGGTTGACTCCTCTAGCCGCGTACTCCCCATACACTTGATTTATGTTAAGTTTCGAATTACTGAAGACTTGAACCAATGTCACTTCCATTCTTAGGGCCATCTGGAGACCTCTTATCAATGCCTCATTTAAATAGTCTTCTGATTATATCTAACTTTCGCAACACATTTTTCAAAGGTTGATCTGTATGTACCCCAATGATATGGGCTTGAAAATATACGCCATTATTTTTCCGATCAAAATCAATGAATAGACGAGTTTTTTTTTATCATGGGGGTAATTGAGCTCCACCAAGAAAAGACTTTTCTCGCGAAATAAATGGGCTACAATACCCCATCATGTGACTTGATCAAGATTGAGGAATCAACTTCCTTGGATGCCGAAAGGCATAAAAAGAAGGCATCCTTAGGACATGGGCTTACCAGTAGGGGAAGAGCCATTAAGTATGTTTCGAAATTCTTGAATGCTTGTTCCGCCTCTTCTGTCCACTCTAATCTCTGTAATATCTTTCTCAAGATCTTGAAGAATGAGAGGGCTTTGTCTCCCATTTTACTTGAGAATCGAGACAAAATGCGAGTTGATAAGTAAGCCTCTACATTTATCTCTTTATTGTTGGGCTCGACATTTCTAGTAGAGTAGTGATCTTTGAAGGGTTGGCCTCGATGCATCTATGCCTGACAGTGAAGCCCAGAAATTTACCAGACGTTACCCCAAAAGCGTATTTTCATAATCTAGTTTCATATTACATGCTTGGAGTCTATCGAATGCCTTTGTCAGGTTTGGGATAAGGTCTGCTTGGACTTTAGTCTTGAAAATGATGTCATTTTCGTAGCACTGTACATCTTTCCGATATGTTCATGTCAATCCTTATGACTATCTTTAGTAGGTTGCTCAGACGTTTTTTAAGCTGAATGACATTTGTTGGTATCTGTATAGTCCTCGGTTTGTTCTGAAGGTTGTGTGCTCTTGGTCCTCAGGGTGCCTGGCTATCTGGTTAGACCTTGCAAAAGCGTCCACAAAACTCAGTATGGCATGTCCTGTCGTCGAATCCACCAACTAATCCATCGACGGTGTAGTCAACACATATTCTCTGGGTACTTTTCTTCTTAAGAACCAACACCATGTTGGTTAACCAACTGGGGTAGTGGGTCTCTTTGTTCCTCCTGGATCCAGAAGTTTCCCCACTTATTTGGCAATATCCGTTTGTTTCTCGAGGGCGATGTTTCGCTTATTCTTTTTAATGCTCGGTATCCTGGTGTCAAGTGAATATGTGGGAGATCATAAAAGCGTCTATACATGATACATCCTCTGCGCAGAAGGCAAAGATAGGTCGATAACTCCTCGTAGTGGATACGATCGTATTTCGAGATAAGGCTAACGGATATTCGGTGTTATTTATCCGTCCAAGTAACTGACCCTCTTTTCAGGCAAATAAAGCGCAAAGTGTGAGGATTTATCGTATCACAGTGCTATTAATGGAATTGCATATGTCTAACGTCTAAAATTATTAGATAATCCAGGATCGCATGCACAAACACAACATTATATTAGTTGAAGCAGAAATCCCACCTTATTTTGCCTTCCTCGAGTTAAACCGAATTTCTCCTTCGTCGAAGATCGAGAACTTGAAGAGTAGTTCCTCTACTTGGGACACATGAGAAATTGACTTGGTCACGAATCTTTATGTTAGCAAGAATCGAGTTCAAGACCACTCTTAAATCCTCTTTGATGGTGAAGATCAAAACTCCTTCTGATTGACTACATTGCTCGATGGGAAAATATATATATTTTTTTCTATTCTTCTGCCAATGTAGTCAGAGAATAGTTCTGAAACATTTTCCCTCTTTTTCTGGGTTTAAACTTGTCCTTTATAAATACTTCACAAGTCCAATTCCAATCGAATTTGGATACCTTATAAGGCTCAAATCAGAACTCATCTAAGTATTAGATAAGATTGAATCAGAATTTATCTCGGATTGAGAATTCCTGTTGAGGATTAAGATAATCCTCACATGGGACACTCAATCATACCATGAAGAGTCTCACGTAATGGGACTCCTTTTACCTGGCGGCACTTCCCATAGCCCCACCCTAGGTTGGTCGTGCTTAAGCCATCTTGGACCAACACTCTCCCACGCCCATGTGCACCCCATGCACTATTTGCACTCGTCTTTTCTTCCAATCAGGGCGACGCTCATTGTGTGTAACCTGTTAAGGATTAGGTTGTTCTTAGCCGCGAGTCAATCACTTGAGCTGTAAATCCTAGTTTTTTTCCGAGCTACACATAATGATCCCTAAAATGACTGAATTAGTGGTCACCACTTATGTTGTCTGAAAAATGATCGAGTTGTCACATTGACCGAAGGACATCTCCTTCAAACAATGCCGATCAAACTTCTGCAGACCTCCTATGTTAGGGCTCAAGTTGCAGAGTTTAACTCCCTTCTGCTGGCCTTTAAGTCATGACAAATTCCAATGTGCTTAAGAGACTTGTCCCGACTTCGCATGTCATGGCTCAGGTGACAAAGTTGTTTCAAGTCTACCTATCTTTTTGTTTTGGTCAAAGTCTCGCTCATGCGTATTTGAGATCTGCATGTGTTCTCCTGGTCAATCGATTGACGTCTAAACTGGACAAAGCTGACCAATATTTAGCTCAACAACTTGAAAATTGGTTTAAGGCCGGACGATAATTACAAGGGAAGTTGGGGATAACATTGTAACTACATCCATGTGGACATGCATTCCGTTTATTATTATCTTGGGGTTTCTGGCCGTTGACTTAAGGTAGTGGACTTTTAACCATAGGCCCGTTGTATCATCAAATTTCAACTGAGGAGATAATCAATGAAGAAAGAGAAAGAATATTTCCAGTGTTATTGGTTATGAAAAGTTTTGCAGTAAATAATGAAGATTAAATCTGACTAAAGAAAAACCTCTAATGATTCAGTCGATTAAGAAACTGAATCATTGTAGTCATCTTTTATTGAGTCTCCTATGCTTCCCTAGAAACTACATCCCAATAAAGAAAAACATCGGATAAAACCTTTATTGCAACAACTAATCCACATAACCGTCCCTTTGTGAAGATAAATCTCCTTTGATGATACCCACTCCCATGTTGCATATAACCGCTCTCCTTATGCATATGACCGTCCCTTTGTGAAGATAACAGCTGCCCAACTAACCGCTACTCGGTTTCTAGCAGTTATTTGGATCCTTATTTATGGTCTTTAGGATACTCCTTTATGATGTCTAGGATAGATTTATGGTCATCAGGATTTTTTCTAGACATTATCTCCATTTTGATACACTAAAACCAACAAATGACAGATACTCCAAGAAGTTATGAAGAACAATTAGCAGATCTAACAACATTGGATCCCACCCCCCATTCCGTGCGGATAACAGAAGATATTGTCTCCAACACGGGTTACAAACTATCATGTATCCTAAAAATTTTGAGTCACAAAACTTTCTAATTGGACTTACTCTTGAGAAAGTTGAAAGGGGTGTGGAACATACCTCAGTCGTATACTATCAAGGAGGTCCAACGTAATTTGTTTATAGTTCGAATGGAGACATCGTGTGAAGCTGGTCTCATCATCGAGGGCGCACCGTGGGTGACAAGTGATGACATTTTTCTAATTGAATGGTGATTACCAGACAAATTGCCAACAGAACACAACTGTGAATATACCTGGTTTATCGTCCAATTTCATGATCTACTGTTGGGTTATCTCAATATACGAACTGAGAACATCCTTGCAAAAGCTTTAGGACGTTTCGTTATGGCCCAAGTGGAAGAGACAGTGAAATGGACTACTTTCAGCAAGGTAAAAGTAACATCGCTAATCCATTTTCCGAGGAAGTTACTCTTTATCCGTCTACTTCAGTACGAGGTACCCTAGGAGAGCAGGACGCGCTTCACCGACTACCTACAAGTGCCAACCATGGCGGACTAGGAGATTTAACTGGGGATGTTACCCCTCAAACCCACAAACATAATTAGTACTTATGACTTCTTAATCGAGAAATTTCAAACCAAACTTGCAAGGTGACGAAAGAAACTAACATCACAATCCGGCAGGACTACTTTAATCAAAGCAACATTAAATCCGATCAATACCTACTTTCTCAGACCCTGATTCATACCACAAGGTACAATAAACACTTTAGATAGACTGAAACTCAATTTCTGGTTGGATCACGATGAGGAGAGACACAAAGTGCATTTCATTCCTTGGGTTGTCATCTAGAAACCTAAGGAAATT
>BEHA01000708.1:107134-138815 GCA_002897215.1 Eschscholzia californica subsp. californica
TTCCAACTCACTTCTCTCTCTCTCTCCAACTCAGTCCTCTCTCTCTCCAACTCACCTTCATCTTCTCCGATTAAAGTCGCCGGCCGGAAAATTTTCCGGCCGGCGACCTCCAAAAAAAAAAAATTTTACCTCTCATCTCTCTCTCTCTCTAAAAACTCCGGCGAAGGGGGTTTCCCTTCGCCGGAGCCGTGATCTCTGTATTGCCTCCAGCTTCAGCAACCTGCAAATATATAATCATTCACTATGTAATGTTTCTGAATTGATGATAAGTAGTTCTAAGTTTCCATTTAGTTGAAGTGGCAGTAATTTAAATTTTCTTTTTAGAGAGAGAAAGCTAGAGAGAGAAAGAGAGGTTACTCACATGCGGAGAGCTTTGCTAGTGTCAAGGCTATCACCGAGTATTTGACGAATCCTAACCTCCGATAATGAACCATCGGAGAGCAATTTCAAAATTGCTCCAGCTCTCCTTCTCAAGCTAGGTGAAGAAGATGACGATGTTGATGAAGATGATGAGGAAGAGTTGGCTTTTTTTTTTTGTGTTCTCTTCCTCATAGTCGCCATTTGGCTCCAAATCGGCGACTCATAAACTAAACTCGATTCTGTAACAGTACTATTAGATAATGTAGATGATAAAGAAATCTCTCTACTGCTATCAATTTCCTTTATCACCGGAGTCATCTTCTGAATCATAATCATCGGTTTTCTCCAATCATCTGAGAGATTCTTCCAACGATCACAGTTCCGATAATGCTTAGAACGACTTCTTCTCACAACCTAACAAGAGATACAACATTAAGAATCACAAATAATTAATCGTCGGAAGTAATTGAACTGCCAATCGAATTTCAGAAAGTTTAATAACATTAACTTTGATAAATTGATGTTAATTGATTTGAATTGAAATAAGAAATGAGTTACAGAAAAATTTGAAGTTCATAAGATTGTATGAAGATTCAGAGAATTTTCGCTGAAAGTTTTTCAAATTCTGATGAACAAAAAAAATCAAAATAGTACTGAAAAAGCGATCTTAAACTGATTTACGGAGAAATATTTGATTCAGAAACCAAAAAACGATTCAGTAACTAAAGAGCCAGATATTTGTGTTTGAACAAAATTTGATGAACTGAATTTGAACAAAAGTGAAATTAGATTCAGATCTGGAAATTGAAATTCACTTTTAAATTCTAATAGGTGTTCCATCTGATCGATATTCTGGGGGTTTCCATTTTATTCTTTCAAGGTCTACTCGTGAACAGACCGATTTGGTCTGTTCACGGCTCCGGCGAAGGGAAACCCCCTTCGTCGGAGTTTTTAGAGAGAGAGAGAGAAATGAGAGGAAATTTTTTTTTTTTTTGGAGGTCGCCGGCCGGAAAATTTTCCGGCCGGCGACTTTAATCGGAGAAGATGAAGGTGAGTTGGAGAGAGAGAGGACTGAGTTGGAGAAAGAGAGAGAGGAGTGAGTTGTAGAAAGAGATGAGGTGGAGAGAGAGAGGGGTGTGGTGGAAATAACTTTTTTTAAATGTTTTAAATTTAGAATTAAGAAGGGTAGTAATGACATTTACTTGAAAATAGGGGGCCATATTTGAATTTAAGAAAAAAAAAGGGGCCATAAAGGAAGCTGGTCACAAAGTAGGGGGCCATATAGGAATTAACTCAATATATAACTACATCAGAGCATTGACCTCCCACACTTGAGGCCGGAACTTCAAGTCCTCTTAAAGTAGTTCATTTTGCTACTTTGTTTGTTTTCCCTTCTCAATACTTGGAGTGTACTCATTGGTCTCTTGGAGTGTGCAAATGTGCTCTCAATTTCAAGTTCTTAACAAAGAGATTTGTTTTTCCAACTTTCTGGGGTTCCAATTAATTTTTTGTGTTTTAAAGTAATAATAAAAATGATTAAAGTTGTAGTTCACTCGTCGACAATGTGATTTGTATCTGTGGTTTTAATTCTCCCAATACACGTTTTTTTTCTTTCTTTAAAATGAATTTAATTATTAATCACTCTTATATATTTGCATTTGTGCTTTCTAAGATCTATCAAAACTAGTAAATTCTGTAGAGAGAGGTGTGAAGATCAATTCTATGCAATTCCAATTTCTTTTTATCATAAGGTTTCACTATATTTGCTCTCGCTACATTGGTTATTTTACGCCTTAACTAAAACCATAGGCTTCTAACGAAACAAAGTTGTACTACACTTACTATGAGTTAAAGGATGACAAAGCTGCATTATGGAGAGCAGCTTTGTTATCACAGTGAACCGTCATGGGTGAAGAATGTGTGATGCCAAGATCTTTGAGAAGGTACTTCAGCCATTGAAGCTCACTAGTGAGATGTGCTAGCGCACGATACTCTGCTTCAGCAGAAGATTTAGCAATCGTTGGTTGTTTCTTGGATTTCCAAGAGAGAGGGCTAGAACCCAACATAGTGAAGTAACCCGTGGTAGAACGACGAGTGGAGGGGCATCCAGCCCAGTCAGAGTCACAGTATCCAGTGATGTGTAGAGAACTGGAAGAAGAGAGAAGAAGGGCATGGCCAATGGATCCTTTGAGATAACGAAGGACCCTATGAGCAGCATCAAGGTGAGTAGTGCTGGGTTTTTGGAGAAATTGACTAAGATTATTGACCGCATAACAGATATCAGGATGTGTTACGGTGAGATAGAGAAGACGACCAATCAGTCGTCTGTAAACGGTGGGATCCGGAAGAGGATCACCATCAGAAGGACTGAGGCGAAGTTTCTGTTCATTGGGAAAGGAGAAGGACGACATGCCGAAAGACCAGAGTCTTTAATGATGTCAAGGGCATATTTGCGTTGACAAAGGAATATGACTTTGGAGGATCGGGAGACCTCGATCCCTAAAAAATATTTAAGATGACCCAAATCCTTGAGAGAGAAAGTGGTGTGGAGAAAGGATTTAAGTTTGGAAATGGCGGATTCATCATTTCCAGTGATGACAATATCATCTACGTAAACTAGAACGTATAGATGTACGGAAGATGTGCAGAAAGAAAATAATGAATAGTCAGAGAGGGATTGAGTGAAAACCTTCTTGATAAGGACGGATGAAAATTTTGAGAACCATTGACGAGATGCTTGTTTAAGGCCATAGAGAGATTTCTGAAGGCGACAGACTTTGGACTCCCCCTGTTTGGAGAAACCGGGAGGTAATTTCATGAAGACCTCTTCATCGAGGTCGCCTTGGAGAAAGGCATTATTTACATCTAGTTGGTGGAGAGACCAACCTTTAATAGACGCGATTGATAGAAGAACGCATACAGTAACTAACTTTGCGATGGGGGCAAAGGTGTCATGAAAATCGAGACCCTCGATTTGTGTGTATCCTTTTGCTACAAGACGGGCTTTGTAGCTTTGTAGCGTTCAATGGAACCATCGGCTTTGAATTTGATTTTGTAGACCCATTTACATCTGATGGCCCTTTTTCCAGAAGGGAGGTCTGTAATGGTCCATGTGTTATTTGATTCTAAAACGGCAATTTCTTTAGACATTGCCTCACGCCAATGAGGTGATTTAACGGCTTGAGAAAAAGAAGTGGGTTCAACGGTTGTGATTACCGAATTGAGAAAGACTTGATGAGAACCCGAGAATTGTTCAAAATTTAGATATTGAGTAAGAGGGTAGACCACATTAGAATCCGGGTAAGAGTGACAGATGTAGTCATTGAGATGAGTGGGTGGTCGGCGGTTGCGGGATGGCCGTGAAGGATGAATTGGACCATCGGGAGGAGGCATCCCTAGAGATGTAGGTGCGTGATCAATGGAGGAGGGAGCCGGGCCCTGGCTTTGGTCCGGGAGGTGTCCTGGAGTGCCCGAAGAGGAGTCGCTGTCGGGCTGACTCGAAGCGGAAGGGACAGAGCCGAAAAGCCGTGAGGGAGTGCCTATAGGCACATCAGACACTTGATGAGAGACTTGACGAGGAGCCGATGGTGATGTCCTTGGAAAATTAAAGGAACCATCATCGTGGATGGAGACCATCGGTCGGTAAGGAGGAGGAGAAGAGATCGAATGTTTAGATAACATCGAAAATTTATCTTCGTAAAAAAGGACATCACGAGAGGTGAATATTTTACGAGAATTCAAGTCGAAAACGCGATATCCTTTTTGATTGTGGGGATTGCCGACAAAAATACCCGGAGATGCTCGGGAATCTAACTTTGTTTTTACCAAAGGACGTCTAGTAAAGCATAGACATCCAAAGACCCGAAGATGGTCAAATTTGGGAGGAGAACCCAAAAGTTTTTCATGAGGAGAAATGCCTTGTAATGTTGGTGTTGGCAATTTGTTGATGAGATATACTGGCGTTAGAACACATTCACCCCAAAAGGAAATTGGGAGATGGGCTTGAAGGCGTAAGGAGCGTGCTACTTCCAGAATGTGTCGATGTTTTCTTTCGACGATGCCATTCTATTGAGGAGTATGAGGGCAACAAGTTTGATGAATAATGCCCTTCTTACGGAACCATGATTGAAGTTCATGATTCATAAATTTCATACCATTATCAGATCGGATCGATTGAATTTTCGGAATAGGAATCGTTCCTTGTCCGGATTGTAAATTGGAGATGGAAGAATCAAATTGAGTTGATATATAATTAGAAAAATTCTTGAGAAATTGAGTAGTGTCGGATTTATGTGACATTAAAAAAATCCAAGTGCAACGAGTAAAATCGTCCACTAAAGTTAAGAAATAACGACAACCAGAGTTTGAGGGGACGGAGAAAGGTCCCCATAAATCCGCATGAATTAATTCAAAGGGACGAGAAGAAGTAGAATTGCTTAACGGAAAAGATAAACGTGTAAATTTGGACAAGGGACAAATTTCGCACGGATTTTTATTGAATGAAACTGATTTCATACATTGAGTTCTTGAAATTAAAGACTTAAAAATAGAAGAAGAAGGATGTCCAAGGCGGCAATGCCAAATATCGGAAACATCTTTATTATATAGACTATTACTAGAAATTGAAAAGGAACAAATCCTAATATCCATGCGGAGAAAGTATAGTCCTTCATGGAGATCACCAAGTCAAATCCTCGTTTTCGTCACTGGGTCCTGAAAGACACATGAACAAAAATCGAATGTTACTAAACATTGAAGAGAATTGGTGAGTTGGGAGACAGAAATGAAATTGATTTTAAATTCCGGAACATGTAAAACGTTTTTGAGAATTAAATTTGAATTGAAAATAATCGTTCCAATGTGACGTACTTGAATACGTTTACCGTCCGGTAAACGGACAAAACATTTAGGTGGAGCATCAACATAATGTGAGAAACGAGATAAAGAACTACATATATGTTTGGCGGCACCAGAATCAATAACCCAAGGAGAAGAGAGGAATTGAATACCTGTAAAGTTAATACCTGCGTCGGTAGATCCTTGAGTAGGATTGGAAGTGCCGTTAGAATGGCGTTGGTGATCGAGAAGTGAAAGAAGACCTTGATATTCCTCTTGAGTTAATGAGGTGGCTAGAGGTGCTCCCGTTGGAGGATCAACCGTCTCGATTACGGTGGCGGCAAGTGGACCGGTCGGTCGTGGTGGGCGATTTGGCCGAGCACCCGAGTTGGAACGGTTTGGATAACCGTTTAATTGATAACATGTAGCCCGGACGTGGCCATGTTGTTGACAATAGTCACAAAAGAGACGAGCTCGTTTAGGACGTTGAGCGTTTGGTTTCTCCATTCAAAAATTTTGTTCATCATTGTTGTATGTTGCAAGGGTGGCGGCTTCCGGTGGATTGGAAGTAGTGGCCATGATATTTTGTTGGATTTCTTCTTGTTTGACAAGAGAATGAATCTTTCGGATTGAAGGAAAAGGATCCATTAACAAAATTTGACTTCGAATTGCCGAAAAACGGTCATGAAGCCCTTGAAGAAATTCCATAGCACGTTCTTGATTAGTACGATCAAGTAACGATTTCCCTTGACCACAAATACATGGATCGATTACCATAAGGGATTGTAACTCATCTTGTAGAGTTTTGAGTTGAGTAAAATAGGAGGAGACATCATGTCCTTCTTGTTTGAAGGATGAAATTGCCCGTTTCAATTGATAAATTTTGGGGGCATTGGTTTGAAAAAACCTTTCATAAAGATTACGCCAAATATTGGCGGCACTTTCATCGTATAAAACGGAAGACCGAATATCCGGAGCAATGGAATTGATAATCCAACTACTAACAAGATCATTACACCTTCCCCATGAGTGTAATTGATTTGGAGAAGTGGGTTTGGGAATAGAACCATCTACAAACCCGAATTTATCTTTTGCCGAAGAGCCATCTTCATGGCTCTTGACCAAGGGGCATAGTTATCTCCGGTTAATAATGGAGTAATGAGAATAGTAGTTGGTGAGTCAGAGTGATGAACATCAAACACCGGATTAGGTGGAGAATGAGGAGTATAGCCTCCAGAATCGACTTCAGTAGTAGTCATGATAGAAGAAATTGATTATTAAAAAAAACTGAATTGGCTCTTATACCATGTGAAGAGGGAAATACCTCTTGAATAATAATAGCTTGAACACAGAGAGAGAAGACAAGAAAGAGAGAGAGATATGTGAGAAGATTTCTCTGTGTGTTTTATCCATTGATTTACACAAGTATTTATAGGTTTACAAGGCATTTACATATAGAAGTAATTTAGGAATAATGGGAAACTTCCCTATTCATGAATATTGGGAAACTTGGGAAACTTCCCTATTCATGAATATTACAATAATTAACAACTTTACATAATAGCAAAACTGCTATATTCTAACAATATTCTCTAAAATTTAAGTATTTGTTAGGAAAATATTGTTCTTAGTGTCTATAAAAGTTTTAGCTTTCTAAATTATCGATAGGCCTTTGAAGAAAAACATTAAGACACATGCTAGGTGATTAACATTGTTAACCAATTGTATTTACACTAAACATTGCATCTTCCAAACACTATCAAGCTTCATGGATCAAAAATTTCTTTTCTAGCGCTTGCTTTAATTTATAACAATTTTAGATTATGTTATGTGTCACTTTAAACCCTAGCTCTGCCATTGCCATTTAGTATGGTCACACGTGATTATTGATTAGTACAAGTAAATCTAAAATTGACAACCCAAAACAATATAAACAAAATATTATAGGGATACAATGAGATACAAATCTAAGTTGTTAGTTGACCGAGTCATGTTGATCCTTATGTGTGATATCCGGTTGGTGTAGGTGGACCTTGAGTCCGGTGAGATATGTTAAGACTCCCCCTCAAGTTGGAGTAGAAAGATTAGAGATGCCCAACTTGCCAATGATATGTTGAAGAGTATCTGCACCCAGCGGCTTCGTAAAAATATCAGCAAGTTGTTCAGTAGTCAGGGTATAACGTGGAGCGATCAATTTCGTCTTTATCTTCTCACGAACCAGATGGCAATTAATCTCTTTGTACTTTGTACTTTCGTGGAAGACAGGATTGTCGACAATGTGGAGTGCAGTTTGTTGTCACAAAAGACGGTCATGGGTTCATGGTGGGGAACACCAAGATCATGAAAGAGAAATTTGAGCCATTGAAGCTCGCAAGCGGGAGAGGCTAAGGCCCTATAATCGGCCTCAATCGAAGAACGAGCAATCGTAGATTGCTTTTTAGATTTCCAAGGCAGTGGACTAGTGCCAAGAAGTGTAACATAACCAGTAGTTGATATCCTAGAGGCAGGACATCCAGCCCAATCAGAGTCACTGTAACCAGAGACGTGAAGTGAGTTGGAAGATGATAAAAAAATACCTTTACCGAAAGAACCTTTCAAGTAACGGAGAACTTTATGAGCAACATTGAGGTGAGAACTGCGAGAAGACTGCATGAATTGACTTAAGTTGTTGACTGCATAAGTAATGTCAAGTCTGGTCACTGTGAGATAAATAAGATGTCCAATAAGACGACGATAAGATGTTGGATTAGGAAGGATTGTACCATCATCAGTACAAAGTCGAAGTTTTTGATCCATAAGAAAAGAAGAAGGACGAGAAGCAGTAAGTCCAGAATCTTCAAGATTGTCCAGAGTGTAGCGTTGTTGGCATAAAAAATACCTTTGGAAGAACGGAAAACTTCGATACCAAGTGTATGGGCCAAAATACGTCACCAGGAGCGTCCCTAGAAATCCATGATTAATGGGCCTACACGGTGACAAAGTCCGTGAATTAATGACTAATGGGCCCGACCCATTTATCTTCGGGCACCCCGAAGAAACGCCAAAGTAAATAAACACTTCCAGCCTTGGAGGAAGAGGTCCGCCCTCGCCTCCTCACCAGGCTAAACTACGTAACCACTTCCAGCCATGAAAGAAGAGGTCCGTCCTCACCAGCAGACCTCCCTTCGCATATCCGTTGGGAGAAGTTACGATTATTAAAGATCCCGAATATACCCGTTAATGGGTTACAATATCCGTATTAATGGTGACAGCCCATGCGTTACCACCATTAAAACGACAACTCATCACCGAGTAGGAGTCGATCCAAGACTATAAAAGGACCAAGAAGAAGATGATACGGATCATCTGATTCCGGGCAAACACATCGAGTACAAATTCAATACTAACATCCAATTTCTCTCTCATACAGAGCGAGAATCTGAGCAACCATCGAGCTTCCTTCCTCTCACCTAAATATAATTACAATCTGACATCCGGGTGCAAGACCCTTCCAAGTACAAGACCCTTGTCGGGTGCAGGACCCTTCCAAGTGCAGGACCCTTGTCAAGTGCGGGACCCTTCCAAATACAAGGCTTTCTCAAGGGTCGACCTACGTTCCTCTCTCCTAGACGACCTGACAACCCAGTAAGGGCGACCTACCCTTCTCTCTCCTGGACGACCGAACAACCAAGGTCGACCTGACAACCAAGGAAGGCCGGCTACTTTATCTCTCCTGGAGGTCAGGCTTTCATTATCTCACCCACGTGAATATTGACAAGGTCAGGTGCTTAAAGCTTCTCACTTATTTACGATACATACCCCTGGATAAGGCAAACCACTCCTGGGCTGCTTCATTTAAAGACAAACCTCATAGGTTGTCATATTCTCTCTCCAATTAAGTCAGTCATCCGTAGAGAGCGAGCTCCGGCCACTCTACGAGCCGTGCCTAGGCTCCGACCATTATCCAACCAACGGTAACATTCCAAGGCTAATATCCACGTACACTTTACTTCTCTTGCAAGCTTACTGACTTGACCGTCAGAGCCCCCTTAGGTCGGCACCATCCCGGTGTCCCCTAAGACATCGCAGTCACGTGTGTTGTTTTCTCTTTTGTCACAGGTTAAGCCCAAAGACGTCGTCGGTGCCCGCAAAATTATTAACAGGTGGAGGTTCGACATCCGGTCAACGACCCGGTCCAGCTGACTTCTTGACCCGCGATTTCCTACCCTCACACCAAGGAAGTATTTAAGTAAACCAAGATCTTTAAGCGAAAAAGTTTTATCGAGAAAATTCTTTAAAGAGGAAATGGCCTTGTCATTATTACCAGTGATGATAATGTCATCGGCATAGACCAAGACATAGAGAGTGTGAGGACCATTCGAGTATGTGAATAATGAATAATAGACGAAGGATTGAACAAAACCATGTTGAAGTAAGACAGAAGAAAATTTGGAGAACCACTGCCGAGAGGCCTGTTTCAGACCATAAAGTGATTTATTAAGTTTGCAAACACGGTGCTCCCCTTTAGTGGAAAAACCGGGTGGTAATTTCATGAAAATTTCTTCCTCAAGATCACCTTGAAGGAAGGCATTATTAACATCAAGTTGGTGGAGAGTCCAACCTTGAATAGTAGTTATAGACAAAAGAGCCCTGACAGTAACCAGTTTAGCAACAGGAGCAAAGGTGTCTGTATAATCCAATCCCTCAATTCGGGTGTAGCCTTTAGCCATTAAGCGAGCCTTGTATCGTTCAATTGAACCGTCAGACCGATGTTTGATTTTGTATACCCATTTGTAACCAATGGGCCTTTTGCCAAAAGGAAGGACAACGAGGGACCAAGTCCAATTTGATTCTAAGGCAAATATTTCCTTAGCCATGGCCTCACGCCAATGAGATGAAGTCATGGCTTAAGAGTAAGTTCGAGGTTCCATGTTGGAGAGAACGGAAGTGAGAAAAATTTTATGGTGATTCGAAAAAGAATCAAAAGAAATAAAATTGGTGAGTGGGTAGGGAACCGTTTCATCGAAATTAGAAGTGGTGGAAGGAAGAGCATTACATATGTAATCGTTGAGATGTGGCGGAGGACGACGAATACGTAAGGCACGCGAAGCTTCCACTATTCGAATAATGTTATTGGTAGGAGGAGTTCCTGTAGACTCATGGGATGGTTCGGTTATGAGATCATCGGTAGAAGTAGGAACGGAAGTGCCCGTAGAGGAGATTGAACTAGGAGTGCCTATAGAGACGTTTGAACCAGAAGTGGACATGTGATCTGGTGAACCTGGGCCAGCGGGTAAATGTGACGAACCAGCAGCTTCGCTGGGGGCACTCGAAAGAGGAGCTAATGGAAAGATGAGACCAAGAGGAGTGGTGAAAGATCCATCATCGGGAATGGATATAAAATGTAGTGAGGAAGGTTGCGAAGGACGAGACAGAGAAATAGTGGAGATGGGAAAACGAGTTTTGTGGAATAAGAAGTCACGAGAGACGATGATCTTACGAGTGGAAAGACAATACACTTTGTAGCCTTTTTTACCATGGGGATACCCGAGAAAAAGTCCAGAAATGGAGTGTGGTTCCATTTTATTTTTAGGAGAATGATTTCTTGCAAAACAAAGACATCTGAAGACCCTAAGGTGAGTCAGAGAAGGCGGAGAACTCAGTAATTTTTCATGAGGCGATAGGCCTTTAAGTAACGGTGTGGAAATTTATTTATAATGTAGACGGCAGTTAAGATACATTCAACCCAAAATTCAAGAGGAAGATGTGCCTGAAACCTAAGAGAGCGAGCAACTTCTAATATGTGGCGGTGCTTCCTTTCGACCACCCCATTTTGTTGGCAAATTTTAGGTTTCTAGTCCAAAAATCTACCCCTAAACACACATTTAGTCCACCCTAATATTAATATAAGATTTTAAGCCAAAATAATAATTATAATGGATATTTAGTCCAACTTAGTTAAAGTATGTTTATATGTCAAGATTAAAGTGTTTTTCTGTTTATTGATTCTTGTTTTGTTTCATAAATTACCTGTTATTTATTGTTAAAGTTTCATACTTTATTTCATTTTTTTCATACTTTATTTCATTTTTTTTATGTGTTATACATTACACATTATGTATCAACAATGTTTCTTCAAAACGGAAAATGACTAAAAACCTATTTTTTGAGAAGATTGGACCTTAAACCTTTTTTGAACTTTATTTTGGACTTAAAATCCATGGACCCGGGGTGTATATGGGCATGAACGTTGATGAGTTATACCGTTAGAATGTAACCAAGAACGAACCTCATTATTTAAGAATTCTTTTCCATTGTTGGAACGTAGTGTTTTAATGCAGGTATTGAAGTGATTTTTAACATAATTAGAAAAATTGAAAAGAATTTTCTTAGTGTCAGATTTTGAAGATAAGAAGAAAACCCATGTACATCTTGAAAAATCGTCAACAAGAGTAAGAAAAAATCGATTTCCAGAGAGAGGGAATGGTGAAAGGCCCCCATAAGTCCACATGTAACGGTGCTTCCTTTCGACCTCCCCAATTTGTTAGGGTGTATATGGGCATGAACGTTGATGAGTTATACCGTTAGAATGTAACCAAGAACGAACCTCATTATTTAAGAACTCCTTTCCATTGTCGGAACGTAGTGTTTGAATGGAGGTATTGAAGTGATTTTTAACATAATTAGAAAAATTGAAAAGAATTTTCTAAGTGTCGGATTTTGAAGATAAAAAGAAAACCAATGTACATCTTGAAAAATCGTCGACAAGGGTAAGAAAAAATCGATTTCCAGAGAAGGGGGGAATGGTGAAAGGCACCCATAAGTCCACATGTAATAATTCAAAATTTGAAGAAGAAATAGAGGGGCTAATAGGAAAAGGTAAACAAGATAATTTCGACAAAGGACAAACATCACACGGAGATTTATTGATTGAACTTATGGAAATACAAGAGATATTCCTTATTAAATGATTAAAACGTGAAAGATTAGGATGCCCTAAACGATAATGCCATAAATTTGAATCGGAAATATACTTAGAAAAGGCGGAAAACAAAATTCTAGGCTCCGTGCGAAGATAATATAGGCTGTCTCTAGGATCACCACGTCCAATAGTCTTTCCCGTCACTTGGTCCTAAAAGACACAAGAGCGAGAATTGAAATAAATATCACATGAAAGTGAACGTGATGTTTCGGAAACCGAAATTAAATTAAACTTGAAAGGCAGAATGTGAAGAACATTATGAAGATACAAATTATTTGTAAAATAAATCGATCAAATATTTAAAACTCTAATACGAGAGTCGTCCTACAATCGTACAAAATAATTCGGAGGTGCCCGAAAGTATGTAGAGAAAAGAGAAATGTCCGAACATATGTTTTTAGAGGCACCCGAGTCAATGACCTATGTAGATGAAAGAGGAAACGAACCTGTTAGGTCAATAGATGGATCCTGGCCGTGTTGGGCAGGAGACCCGGTTGAAGGAGCATCAGTGGAGGTGCCCTCAGACGGACGTTGTTGGGCCAACAGGTTGCATATGTAGGCGTATTGTTCGGCTGACATTGTTGTCGCTAGGTGCACCTTCGTGGAATCAGGAACAGATTGGACGGAGGCAGTAGTAGGGTTTGATCGTCGAGGTGGATATCCATGGAGTTTATAGCATGTGGAGATCAGGTGACCATGCATACGGCAATGGTCACAAAAGGGATGTTGTCTCTTAGTCCGAGGTTTGTCGGAACGGTCAGAATTATCGGTTTTATTACAAGAACCAAAGCCATTGTTGTGGACAACTAGGGCAACTGATTCATTACCCATTGATGAGTCATAAGAGAGGTTTTCTTGAACCTCTTCTTGTTTAGCCAAGCTGTGTATTCGAAGAATCAAATGAAAAGGTTCCATAAGTAGGATTCGACTACGTATTGCGGAAAATCTTTCATGTAGACTTTGGAGAAACTCCATTGCACGGTCTTGATTGTAACTTTCAAAAAGAGACTTACCATGTCCGCGGATACAAGATTCGATGGCATTCAAAGAGCTGAGTTCATCTTGTAGAGACTTAAGACACATGAAATAAGCAGAAACATCAGAATCATCTTGTTTCAAACATGAAATGACGCGTTTTAGTTGAAAAAGCTTTGGAGCGTTGGTTTGATGGAACCACTCATGTAAGTTGCGCCATATTTCTGCAACACTTTCATCATACAAAATGGATTGACGAATATCGGGATCAACCGAGGTCAGAAGCCAACTAGCGACTAAATCATTACAACGATCTATGTAACACATTCGTAGAGGTGGGACGAGGAATCGTTCCATCAAGGAAAACAAACTTGTTCTTCGCACGAAGGGCCATCTTCATGGCTCGAGACCATGAAGCATAGTTATCACCAGAAACTAATGTTGCGCTTAATACAGTCGTGGGAGTGTCAGAGTGGTGAACGTCAAACAAAGGAGATGTTTGCGAAGCGGAAGCATTGATATCCGAAGCTTGTGAAGAAGTCATTTAAAAAAAATCGGTATAGCTCTTATACCATATGAATAATCAGAGAATGGGAGTGATATAATAGACCAAAATGGTCTATTATGAAGTGAAAGAGATCAAGATCCAGAGTGAGGATGAAACCGAGTGATGAAGGAGGGAAAACCAATTCAAAATTAATTCTCTGGTATTGATATAAATCAGTTTACATTGGTAAATAAATAGGAAAGTAAATGGAGATATTATAGGGATACAATGAGGTACAAATCTAAGTTGTTAGTTGACCGAGTCATGGTGATCCTTGTGTGTGATATCCGGTTGGTGTAGGTGGACCAAAGTGAGTCAGGTAAGATATGTTAAGACAAAGCTGTTGTAAGGTGTTGCAAGGCGCTCCAAAGCTGTTGCAAAGTTGTCGCAAGGCGTGGCAAAATTGTCCTAAGGCGTTGCAAAGCTGTCACAAGGTGTTGCAAATTAAAAAAGTACTCAGAGAGTAGAAATCTAAAAAATATTGACTGATATTTTTTAACCAAAGTCCAAATTTTTTAGGGAGTTTTGACCAAATTTCTCGGAAAAAAAAACACAAGCCACACATCAAATTTTTCTGAGGTAAATGATGGGGTTCGACTCATTACTCTGGGTCGGGCATAGGCAAGACACAAGTTAGGCTCTCTTACCGGAGCCTGACCCATCCAGCAAGGGGTACTACCCACATACGGGCTAGGGGTATCGTTGAGCTTGATTTGGTTTGGTGAACATGTCAAATATTGGACTTTTTGGTTTTTCCGGCATAGTTGGGTTGTTTGTGACAAAAAAGAACCATGTTGAGTTTCAGAATTATAATCAATTTCTCCTCTAGTTAATTGGGATATACTCCCTCCGTCCCAAATTGAATGACCTAATTTCTATTTTGGGTTGTCCCATTTTAGTGACCTAATTCTAAAAATAAAGAAAAGTTCTTTTCGCTCTTTCCAATAATACCCATTACAATAAATTTAATGACAACTTGATTTAAAAGTAAGTTCAACCTTTTCATTGTAAATTAAAAAGTTTAATGAGGATAGGAAAAACCATGTTAATCAATGATGTTCCCTAAAAAAGTTGGGTTTTCAAAATAGGTCATTCATTTTGGGACGACTGAGGGAGTACTAGATTGACCGAACTCTTTGAGCTCCAACCAAAATTGTATCCCCAAAATAACCCACTTTGGAATACGAGCGGGGAATCTAGGATTTATCGAGCCACGCTAGATTGTTATTCAAATTTTGTGAAAATAGTAATTTATAACTTGAGCATGTTCATAAGTGCCGTTGGTTTTAAGCCCAAAGGCCATAATAATTTTGAAAACTAATCCAAACAATATCTATTTAGTGAAGAGACCATTTTACTCCGAAAATGAGAATTCTGGTTGAATTTCCCCTACTACAATTCCCGCCTAAATCAACGTGAAAAAAGAATTAAAAAAAAATCTAAACAAATCTTAGTTTGTTCTCAATAATTTTTAAATGCTTAGGATCAATAGTGATATGTTATGTACAGATTCGTTTTGCTAAAAAATTGTTTGCAATTATGTTTTGCATTTTGTATTTGACAAATACATTGATTGGCACTAATCTTTTGGGTAAAGCATTACATCGATTTACCTGAAAGATTTCTGCATTTGTTTCTTTGTTTTTGACAAAAAACATTTAGGCATTTTATATTTATCTTGTTTAAATATTAAAATGTTCTTCATATTACCCTTTGTACTAGAAAAACACATTAACACACAAATTATATCTTGGCTAATGTGTTTTGTAAGTTTACTAGACATAACCCGTGCCTCCGGCACGACTAATCAGATCTTTGATATAAAGAAATTCTTAGAAATAAAATAAAAATTTGAATTGGTTGAAAACAGTGGAAGAAAATTGTACAAAATGGACAAACCATGAAACTAAAAAGCTTAAAGAAAATTATATATATTTATAAATCTACAAAAACCATTCCTTCCATCTACGAAGATAACTTATTGATTTTAGTTATATTGTAACTTGTGATATGTCTGCAAACTCATATTTCGCTTACAAAGTGAAGGCCCACTTTTATTCTGATAGTGATTTATAAGTACAAAAAAACCATCAATCACTGTTCGTTTTAGTCGATGGCGATTATTGTGGAAGGGCTTCGGGAATTAACCCTTAGTAACAAAAGTATCACACAGGAATAGTGAAGGACCCTTATATTCGGACAGTGTTGGACCATGAAGTTGCTTTAATCTGATAGAAAAACTTGGCCATAGTGTTAGCCTATTAAGTTAGAACAAAACTAAAATCTAACAAAAGGATCTAGGTAAGGAAAAAATGCTTATACCGGAGCGCCAGTACAATTAGTAATAATATAAAGTGATTATAATTTACATGTGAGTGTCCTCTGTGTCCAATTGGAGATAAGAAAGCAACCCTCATTGTCTATTCTTTCCCAGACCATAGAGCCAACCACCGATATGAAGCAAATGGGGCAATAATATATACAAGAAGTACACATCAGTTGTACTAAGAGTTTATACCATAAAACTGACCAGGTTTATGGGTTGCCATTTTCTAAGTTTCAGAGTTTGAGTCAAGGAATCACGCTGACCATTAAGTTTCGCAATTAGCAGTCACCTAATGGTTTATTTGAGTTCATAGGGAAAATTAGAAAACCATAACTCAGATACATCACTTGGTACGTCAATTTGACCCATATATTTTAAGAAAATAAGATGCTCGCTAAGCATTGCTTCCTCATCTCTCCAAATTAATCCCATTGTATTATAAGCTACACTTGGAATTGTGAGCATACTTCACCCATTTTGAATTTGGTCTAATCAAAATTGATAAGAACCTCCATAAATATCTCAATCACTTAATTTCAAACTCTAATCTCTAAACCCAATCCATACAACAACTTCCCAGGAATGACATTTAGAAATGACAAATTTCAACCATAACCTATTATTAGCACACTTAATAGATTTTGTTTGAAGAAGTTTGATGGGAGAGTAAGAGGTGGGGCGATGAAGATTGAAGGGGAGAGAAACTGAATGTGGGAGGAGAAGGGTTTTGGTGTAAATTGAAAACAATTATTAATTGAAAAACAATTACATGAATGGGGAACTTGACTGGTCATTAATGAGGGAAATAAATTGAATGCATCTATTAGAACAGAAGGGGGCTAATGAAGGGGTTTATTGATGCATAACCCAAATCCGTTAGATTCGGATCGAGTTGGCAGTTCAAAGGGTTAGATTTGTCTCAGCCAACATGTACCATAGATGTCTATGTGGTAGTCCTAGTCACCTTCTAGGAACATTTATTTTGTCCTAGTCACAACTTTTATGTTTTGTTATATAGATACTGTGAAGAAGAAATGTGTTTTGCACTTTTTGTTTCGCTTATGACAAACGCGTTAACTGAAACATAACATTTAGACTAATGCATTTTCTAAATTGTTTTGTACAAAAAGAAATATGTTATACATCTTATCCTTTGTATTTGACAAACCCATTAACGCACAAATAATATTTTAACTTAGACATTTTTTAATTTGTTTTCTGAAAAAAACAAGGGTTATTTCCTTGTTGGCCCCTAGTTTGTGTCCAACTTCCTTTTTGGCCTCTTGTTTTTCGTAATGTCAACAATGCCTCCTTTTTTGTAAGACCATCAGTTAACTTCAACTGGTGATTTTTTTAGTTTCCTTAGTTACCTTTTTTCTAAAAAAATAATATTCATTTATCTTTCCTTTTCCTCCGACATCTAAAAATATGTCGATGGCGGTCGACCGACCGGCCAACCCTCCATTAATTTTATTTTCTTCTTCCTCTTTCTTTTTAAAAATGGGGAATCTAGTTGTTGATTGACTCAATTCACTGCATTCTCCGGCAAATCTTGTCAAAATCTCAAATTCATGGTCGTGACAGATCTGTACCTAAACAAGCTAGTAACTCCCTCTCCCTTCTTTCTAGTTTCATCCCTCTCTATTTACCTCTGCCCATTTTTATCTCTCTATGACCATCTCTCTCTCTCTAAACCCATCTACCTCTCTTAGGGTAGGCCCTGGGCCTAGGCGGTCGGCCGCCTAGGGAGCCCCAATTTATATAACATATATTAGGTCTGTTTGAGCAGTAGAGTTAGATGAGTAACTGGTTAAAAAACTTATAGTCTAAGATTCGACTCCTGCGGGATACATCATTTTTTTAATAATTTTTTCCTTTTAAAAGTGGTACTAAATGAACAAATGTTTTACTAATATGTAGGTTAGTGAAACCAATTAAAGTTAAAATGGTGACACACCTTAATTGATACTCCTAACAAACAAACTCATAACAAAGACAAAGACTAATGTATACTGTAGGAGGCTCCGTCTATACGTTCGCCTAGGGCTCTCCAAAAGTTAGGATCGGCATTGACCTCTCTTTATACCCATCTCTCTCTGTACCCATCTCTCTCTATCTCTCGCTCTCTCTCCCTCTCTCTCTATACGACTATACCCATTCATCTCTATCTATACCCATCTATCTTTCTATATTCATCTCTGCCTCGCTCTCTTCAAATTAAATTAGTTTGAAAATTTCTCTAACCTAAAAAGAAAAGATTTTCTGGAACTTACATAGAAAAGGTTTTGTGGAACTTACCTAAATTTTTTTATATTCTCTAACTTAAAAAGAAAAGATTTTCTATAACATACATAAGATTTAAATTCTTAATAGGAATATAAAAATTTCTTCTCAACTGTAAGAAGTTACCTAATGGTGTGTTTGAATGACGGAATCATGAGTCCGCAGATTCATGAATCCAAGTAATTTTTTTTGGGTAACTAATAAGGATCTCAGAAAATGCTTCTTTAAGAAAAATATTGAAGAACCATGTTCCCGAAACTCGTTTTTTCAAAACCGTTTTTTTTTAAATATCGTTTCATTCGAGAACCCTTCGTTTTCTTCATGAATTTATTTTTTCGAGAATCGTTTTTCCACAAAAAAAAAAAAATTCAAAAATAGTTTTTAGCGAAAGCCGTTTTTTCCCGATTTTTTTTTTTCTGAGAACCAATTTTTTCGACAACCGAGATTTCTGGAATTTTCCTTTTTCACGAAAATCGATTGAGAAAAAACGGTAAGAAAAAAATTTTCAGGTATCGAAAAAACGGGTTTCGAGAGAGAAAAAAAAATTTCGAGGAAAAAAGCGATGTTGCGGTAAAAAAAACGTGTTTGGAGAAAAAATAATTTCACGAGAAAAAAACGATTTTCAAGAAAAAAATCTTTTTTTGTGAAAAAATCGGGTTTCGGAAAAAAAAAACTATTTGGGGAAGAATCGATTTTCGGACGGAAAACAGTTGTCGAAAAATTTCGGGAAAAAAACGTTTTTCGAGAAAATAGCTTTTTGAAAAAAAATTGTAAAAGGGAATTTTTTTTTTTTACTTCAAGTTTGAAATTTAGGTTTATTAATCCAAAATCCTAGCAAATCTTAGCGGGTAAGGTGGATGGTCCAATACAAATTTTGGATTTAGGAATTAATCCTTAGGATTCAAGAGTCATAGGATTCTTGGTAGCCAAATAGACCAATAAATCTTGATTCCTACCAAATCTCACTTTTGTTAGGAATCCTGCAACCAAACACACCATAACTTTTTTTTTACATAAGATTTTCTGGAACTTACTAAAAATTTCTTATCGAACTTAAGTTTTTATATATTCTCTACGTAAGATATATATCCTTAATATGATTAAAATATTTAGAAAAAGAAATAAAAAAAATATAAAAAGTAACGGGTTCAACTAGGCTTCTTCTAGGCCTATCATGTCAGTCGGGCCCATAAATCCATAATAGAGGCCCAGCCCGAGATAGACTCGGGTTGACTTGACCCGTTTTTTCGTACGGGCTAGGCCTATATAGAAGGGCTAGCCCAGCCTTCATAACACCACTATTTATGAAATATTTTTCAAAATAAAAAGAAATTGTTGACATCTAATCATTTACATGTTTTATGCATATACCTATAGACACATCTTATGAATGGAGGTAACCGTACAGGGTATGAGAAAAAAGGTAATGTTGGAAGAAAAAAAGGCAATGTTTAGAGACTCAAAGGTGCTTATTAATTCAACAATGGAGGTGAGAGCACGAGATTTTGTAAGCAATTTGAACTAACTATATAACAAAACGCAATGTTTTGTGCTGATTAGGACAAACCAAAGACAAATCTCAACCGTTTATTGTGTTCTTCGTTAAATCTTGACTACTAGATTCGTTACCTACCTCAAGAACACAAAATTTGTTCACCTTATCTTTAAAATAACTTAGGTGAGTACAAAGAAACCACGTTATAAATCTTGTGCCTATCATTTCAGTTTTAGTCTAATCGTGGTCATTATGTTGTATGAACCAGCTTTACTCTCATTAAGTCTCATTAACTCTCATTAACTCGTGTCCCTCTGTTACTTAAAAAAAAAAAAAAAAAAACTGGTATCCGTTTTTGTTCGTGGACGATCTTGCTTCCCCTTCAGGCAGTTTCTATGGCAATTAAGGTGTGTCAACGCTTGCTGCATTTAGTCGCCCATGTTTCCACTATTCGTCTTCCTTTCAATTCCCTTTATCTCTTTCTCGCACCCTCCTCCTAAACTTCCAAATTTTCTTGTTTCCATTGTTTGGTTAGTTTTTGAAATTACTCTTTCTGTCTCCATGTTTCTTTCATTTGTGATCTAATTTATTCTTGATGTGATGAATGCTTTGTAATTTTATTTTCAGGAAATTTTGTTTTTTCATGTGGAGCAAAGAAATCGGTTTACTTCCATCCAAAGGTACACCTTTCATCTATCTTCGCTCCATGTTAATCTATAATTATCAATTTGTTTTCATTTGATTATGGGTTGATAGGTAAAATTTGGTGAGTTTAAGACAAGAAGATTCATTATTTTAAGCTGCACACAATAAGTGTTTGATAAAATTCCTCTTCATTATTCTGATGACATTCAGGCTTTATCTACATCGATTTGGTGTCGTCTAGGAAGTGGTAATCATAAAAAATATGGAGGCTCTAATTCTTGGAAGACTAAAATGGCGTACGCGTCCAATAACGCCTTTCTCATTCCTGTGCTGCTAAATTTCTTTGTCCAAACTTAATGATCCGGCATTAACATATCCACTTAGAGGTCGTACGGCTGAGATTATCTTCAAAACACAAACCGGTAAAATCATATTACAGTATTATTTTTTAGGTTTTCTATTGAAGTCCAATAAGAGTGAATGAAACCTAATTGTTAAGAATGCTACTGAAGTCTCAAAACCTTCTTTTAACAAAAAAAAAGTCTCAAAACCCTCGCCATATTGAAGAGGAATTGTCAAAGGCAAGAAGTAACTTGCATAAATTAGCATTAAAGAATTTAAACGGTGGTATTGTACACAAAAGGTGGATTTGTATTCACGTTTTAGAACTTAAGAAATAGATAGGAGACTCCAACACGCTCGACCTAGGGAACTACCAATCATGGGCCGCTCAAGTGTAAAACAACCGTTTACCCCAGAGCCAAAGCAGCTAAAGTGGCTGCTTTGGGCCCCAACCTAACCAATCTAAGAATAGGCCTAGAGAGACCAGGGGTTCACTAGTTGTATATAGACATTCTTGATTTCTTTTTCCGACACTAAAGAACTGACACCAGTGTTTGTACTAATAAGATGACCTAACCTCATACAACGTTGAAACTATGCACGGGAAGATCTCCCGGCCCAATTCCGAAACGCCTACGTGGCGTGCCACGTGGGGCAGAGTATCTGACATGGGGAATGTAATTTAATTCAAATTTTAAGGATTTTAAAATGAGTCCCTTAACCTTTGATTAATTATGTATAAGTACTTTTGATATCCCATATCTAACCTAAAATCCTTTTCTCTCTCAACTGCTATCCTCTCTCTTCTCTTTCTCGACCTAGATTTCAACAAAAATGGTGGAAAACCACCAAGTCAACTGTCCACTTTCTATCTAACCTAGCCTTAAAACCACCAAATCATCCTTAGCTTGTTGTTTCTTCTTGTATACTTCCACCCATGTTTTTGTTTTGATTCAAATCCCTATTCTTTTATATAATTCATACGTGTTTTTTAACTTAATTTATCAGGGCTTAATTTAATAAACTCAATTTACGTTTAGATTATTGTTTGGCTAAATCAATTTAGGATTTTAGGAGTTGGGTACCATATCAATTTAATCAAATTTAAATTTAAATAATCAATTTAGGGCTCAAGATCTATATGGTTTAGGTTTAGAGAAATAAGAAGTTCGTATCTGAAATTTAACCCTTGTTAAAACCTTTTGACTCTCTACCCTTTCTTTATATGATCTAAGAAACAACCTTCTTGGCTTTCTTAGCAGCTGGGGATTTTATCGATTTGGATTGTTTCTCCTTACTTGAAGTTGCCTTCTTCGTCTTCTTCCCACCCACAACTTCCTTCACAGGTTTCTTCGACCTTTCTCTTTCTTGTTGGTTTCTTCTTCTCAATAACAGATTTTGTTGATTTGGTCTTGGGATTAGCCTTCTTTTTCTTGGTTTTTGCTTCAGAAAGCTTGTATGAAGCCTTGATTTTAGTTAATTTTCCCTTTGATTTACACTTTTTCAAGTGAAGAGAGCCAAAATTTTCTTCAAATTCACTGGTGGAACTTCATTGGAACCATGATAAAAATTCCTTGATCATGCATAACCCATATGTTAGAATAGTTATATAGTATCACATAGTGCAATTGTTAAAATTGTGTCTTGTAAAACTCTTTATAAATATCTTAGTAATAGCTAGGGATATCAAGTCAATTCAATACAATTCTCTTTTCTTACACCATAATCAAAATTTATCTGAACCTAAAAATGAAATCATTTAAGATACACCTGATTTACAATTCGTTCAAATCATTTAAGATACGCAGAAGAGTGAGAATCTTGGTTTCACAAGATAAGGAAGCCCTATTTTATGGTTAAAAGGAATATGAGGGGCCAAACTCAAAAAAGCAAGCCAAACCTTTCAAAATGCACGTGATGCTACGCCTGGCTGGCGCGCCACCTAGATGGGTCGGGATTGGACCGGGATTCCACCGGGCATAGCATCATTTTTCAACCTCATATAAATCAAACCGTTGACGAGCCCACACACCCAAATTTCTTTTTCTCTGTTTTCAGTCATCATCATCCAAATATTTTTTTTTCTTCTTTCTCTCTGATGTGTAGAAATGTACAATCACCAAGGTTCGCTCTTTCTCTTAGTGTATTTTCTTTCCCTACCTTTCTTTTAACTTTATTTTGTGTTACTAACTTCTGTTCATTAGCTTTTATTGTGATATTAGTACATCATATTAAGTCTTAAAAGAACAACTTAAATCGCCATCTTTTGAAGTTTCTTAAATATCCTTGTAAGGTATGTTAGTCAATCATCATCTCTTTCAATATTTTGATGCAACAAAGACAACAATTGTGAGGGTACGAAATTGCGGGTCAAGAAGTCAAGAGGACTGGGTCGTTGACCGGAAATCAAACCTTCACCTGTTTAATATTTTTGCGGGCACCGACGACGTCTTTGGGTTTACCTGTAACAGAAAAGACAAACCACACGTGACCGTAAGATCCGTGGGACACCGGGATGGTGTCGGCCTAAGGCGGCTCCAACGATCAAGTCAGTAAGCTTGCAAGATAAGTAACAGATATGTGAATGATATCCCTAGAATGTTAACGTTGGTTGGATAATGGTCGGAGTTTAGGCACGGCTCATAGAGTGGCCGGAACTCGATCTCTACAAGTAGACTGACTTGTTTGGAGAGAGGTTGTGACAATACCTGTGAGGTCTGCTTGTGGATGAGACAGCACAGGAGAGGCTTGCCTTGTCCAGGGGTATGTGCCGTAAATAAGTGAGAATCTTTAGAGTCTTGACCTTGTAGATAATCACGTGGGATTGGAAAAGTGGGTCTGACCTCCAGAGAGATAAAGTGAGCAACCTCTTATAGATAATCACGTGGGCGATGTAGGAAGGGTCTGGCCTCTCTAAAGTAAGCGAACTCTTAAAGTAGGCGAACCCTTGATAAAGTAGGCAACCCCTTGATAAAACGGTTATAGGAGAGAGAGGATAGACAGACCCTCGATAAAGTCCTCTACTTGTATTTTCCCGGAAAAGTGAGTGTTTGTTTCCTCAAAGGTTCTATACTTGGTAAGACCTCGTACCTTGATAAATGAGGTTTTGCTCCCTCTGTGAACGATACTTGATAAGGTCCTGCACCTTCTGTGAGCAGTATTTAATAAGGTCTTGTCCTCGAATGTAAGACCGTAACAGTACTTATATGAGGGTAGGGAAGCAGGACTATGTGATAGAATGTGATTCTATCAAAGAGCAAGACTCTATGAGAGAGAAAGTGGGTTGTTTAGATAACATGTGATAATGTTTAAGCCAGTACTCGATGTGCTTGCCCAGAGTCAGATGATCGAGTGTTTTAGTCGGAACCTGGATGAACTCTGTATGAGAGAGAAAGTAGTGGGGTGTATTCGCTGATTGCCAGATGATCTGTTTCATCTTCTTCTCGCTCATTTTATAGTGTCTCGATTGACTGTCACCTGGCCGTGAGCTTTCTCTTTAATGCGGTAACGCATAGAGCTGTCACCATAAATACGAAGATTGTAACTCCCTTACGGGTATACCCGAGATATTGTCACCTTAAATGACAGTAACGTTTTCTCAACGGATATACGGAGGGATGTCTGTTGGTGAGGACATACCTCTTTATCCAGGGTTGGATGTGCTTTCGTCTTTTGACGTTGCTTCGGGGTATCCGAAGCTTAATGGGTCGAGCCCATTAGTTATTAATTCATGGGCTTGGTCACTGTGTAAACCCATTAATCGTGGATCTCCGGGGGCTTTTCTGGTGACGTAGTTTGGTCCATATAACAATTATCATTAAATCAATAATATTTTTTTATATTTTTCAAATTTCTAATTATTATTATATTTTTCTTTTTTGAAAAGTGACGACGAAAGTCATTACAATGGCATTGATACATCAATGAAATGTGATGAACACGATAACCGCCAAAGTTAAAAACTAATAGAAACGTCCAAAAGCTCAACTAAACGACAACATAAAGTTAACTAAAACTACGGACCTATAACCCAACTAAATTACTTTATTTATACCTTTAACAATCCAATTTTATTAAACCATGTATTCCACCGGGAATCCAACCTGGGATCTTCAAGATTTCGAAGTTTATGTCAACAGTACCCACCACTTGAGCAACTAAGTGTCGACTTTCTAATTATTATTGTATCAGTATAAAATTATGTGATAAATATATCTCAAAGATATAAAATTATGTGATAACGTTGTTATGCACATTATTTTTATCATAGAGGGCCCCATTTCGACCTCCATTTTAGGCCCCCACCCGATTTGGGTCGGCCCTGCTACAACCTTCAACAAGTAAACACTTCCAAGTTTCACAATCTCAGTTGCATACAAAACTTGATGAGTTTTTATTTTGTTGCAAGAACTTGATGAGTTACTAATAAGCCTGTCAATGGATATCTGAATATTCGACATCCGATCCGATCCGTATTCGAATTTTAAAAAAAATATTAGAAATTTCGGATACAGATACGGATTCGGATATTTCTTATCGAATATCTGCTTATCAAATATGGGATATGGATACACTAATATTCGATCCGATAGATATCCGTATCCGATAAGTAATATAAAAAAATAATAAAAATTTAAATTTATTCATAATAATATATAAAATGTATGGTTGAGATTTATTATTTAGATCTAATAGTTAAAAATTTATATGAAAATTTTGAAATTTTGTTGAAGTTTTGAATATCGGATATTATCTGATATCCGTCAATATTATCGGATTCAGATATTGATTTATAATATCTGTCGGACAATTATCGGATACGGACAGGGACGGAACCAGGATTTTAGGTAGGAGGGGGCCGAACCATTTTAATATATAGCGATTCGATTCAAAATTACACAAAGAAAAATAACATGGGACTACTACTCCTGATAGTTTTTTCACTTTAATGTATCAAAATGGAACCTGTCGCTCATTCAAATCTCTAAAATCATTTATGATGGATTTTGTGCTAAACTTCTTAACAATTTCTTTTTCAATGTACAAAAATCAAAGTTTGGATGACTTCAATTGATTTTTGTTTACGACTGGAATCGATATAAATTATCAATTAAAAAATAAATTGAAGTAAATTGACAATTGAAACACTAAATCATAGAAATTTACAACTAAATAGATGGGTAGCGAAACTTAAGATCATTCAAATTTAAGTCATTACTGGGTCTAGGTGGTGGAAGTTGGTAACTTAAGATCATTTAAGTGTTTATAAAACAAGAATTTAAGTAGGACAGATAGTTCCAATTAAGTTTGCTGCGCAAGTTCTAGGGGTAGAAGTTGGTAACTTTTGTTTGAATTGGTTACTTAGATTTGGCTTGCGGGGTAAAGATTTAAGTGGCCTTTAAGTAAATCTTTTGGTTGGGTTTCCTTTGAATTGGGTCAAGAGATGGGGCAATAAAGTTGACAACATGAACTTATAATTTTCCATATATACTAAGGGCCCACGTATAGAAGTAGTGGGTAGACTAAGGGCCAGGGGGGCCATGGCCACTCCTGGCCCTAAGGTAGATACGTCCCTGGATACGGATATTCGTATTGTTTATCGGATTCGGATACAGATATGCCTATATTCGATCCGATAAACTACCGTCTACCGGCCTAGTTACTAACATAAAACTTTTATTATTTGAAGGGCCCGTAAGTTAGTATAATTCACATACTTTTCTAGGTCATGATAGGCTTGTATGGGTCGTCCCTGTGTTTAGTAATTACATGGGCCCCTTCTTAAGAAAGTCCCTGTGTTTAGTAATTACATGGGCCCCTTCTTAAGAAAACTTTGAGTTGGTTAATTTTTGAACCAATTTCTCCCCCACTAAGAAAAACTCCAATTCAGTGGAGGATGAGATGCCACATCGTTTATGTTGTAGCAAATGATCCATGATATTCATGTCTTCTAATGTGACGTCAGATTTGAGACAGCCGTAAATGTAAGACAATGGGAGGGGTGGTCAATGATGATTTTGGATGACATTTCAAAATCCGTGAATGTTTGCCACATTCAATCACGGACATTTCAAAGTCCACGATTGTCTGGGGATTTTCAATCACAAACATTTCAAAATCTTTAAATATCTGAGACATTCAGCCGCAAATATTTCAAAGTCCGTGAATGTCAGTGGCATTCGCAAATCCATGAACTTTGGTGGATTTTAGTGTAAAAAGAGAGTCAAATTTGTCAACCAAAATATGAGTGACTTTCATTGACATTTTGGTGGCTTCTACTCTATTCAATATTAGTACCTTAATAAAACTTGCGAGGATAAATACAGACCTTAATCCAACTTGGAAAGAGTTTACTCTGGCTGACTACTATGAGGGGTTCAAACCGCAATGTCGAACAACTAAAAGACTCTAAATGTTCTATGGGCACCCACAACGTTTTTGGGCTTAACCTGTAAAAGAAATTGAACAAACGTTCATGGGCATAGTGCTTCATTTGTCTTTGGGTTCATACCAGTAATTCTCATATTTTCTCTTCGTGCTTCTTTGTTTTCTTGCTATACAAGCAAAGATTATACAATCACGATAATATAGTGTGCTAATGTATGCCATAACCAAGTGTGATTTTATCTCTTCGTTCTGCTTTGTGCCTTTGGAAGGCGTACTGCCTTACGTTATGCTTAAGTGAGCATAATTGATTGATCATTTTTCACGGAACATGAAAATTTGTACTTCATATTGCTTTTATGTAGAATGGTATAAATTTTGTCCCCCTAGTCTAAGCATTGAGCTAAGAAGTTTTAAGATTAGACTAAGTTACGTGGGGTTAGATTCGTCTACTTATTTTACACAGGTAACAGATTAGTAAAATGACTGGATTTAAATATCGTTATATTGCAAATCTTTTGTAATACAAGGAAGGTATAAGTGTATAACATATGTTATAATTACTATTGTAGTTGTAGCGATAGGTTGCAGAGTCTATGGTTGAACTTGATGTTTGTTTTGATTCTTACAAACTCTGATATCTTAAATGTAGGATAGTGTAACATTTGCGACAAGTATATTAGCAGAGACGATGATCGAAGGCGATTGTGGAGAATGATCATGGAGAAATATGTCGCCCTGCTTACTTATCCACAATATGCTTAGGTGTAGTTGGGTAGAGTAGTTGTGCATTATTAGGAGCCCTTGTGAAACCAGATTTTGACTCATACAACTATCGGTCTATTTTTAGGAGACAGATGGGCAGGAGCCAAGAAGGGCACAATCTAGAAACACAAACTCAATTTTTTCCTCTCTCTAGCTCATTGCTCTCCAACTAAAACCATCCGCCTAGCTATCCAGAAAAAATATCATTTTTGCACGAGCTATTAGCGAGTGAGAACTCAGTGGGTCAAGAGCAAAGCCTTTTTAAAAACAATAGCTTCCCTAAGGTTCGTGGTCTCTTTATCTTCTTCTTTCGATTAAAGATAAAGATATCTCTCCAGAGAATATCCTCATTTTTAAGCCAAATGAGTAGATGCTACCATGGAACATGCAACAACTTATTAATATTTATTTCAGACATGATAATAAACAAACAAGAGAGTTGGCGAATCATTTGAATATTTTATTCAAAAGTGAGAAAAAAAACATGGCTAATTAATGGGGTTTTAAATTATCTAGGTCAAATAGAAACAAGATAATTTAGTAGGGGCGGCCCTGGCGGTTTCTCAATAAGTAGTTATGACTTATTTAACTGTTTCTTTAAGTATATAAACATAATAGATAGGTTAGTAGATTGGTGTACATGTTGTTTGCCTCCCAACTAACCCAGGTTCAAGTCCACATCAGTGCATTTTTCATTTATAATTTTTTATAAAGTAATCAAGAAACTATTAGGAGCCCAAATTTATAAACGGCTTTGGACCTCCTAAATGGTAGTGCTGGTCCTGTAATTTACACCTACATAACAAAATAAAAAGATATGCACTGAGATGAGTTTTTCAAAGAAAATAAAAAAGCAATAGTCATTTCCCAACTCTGACCATTAACAACCTTATCATATACATGAATACTTCTTGTAATCAATTTGACATAGATGGTGGATTAATTTGGATTCAAAGTTGATAAATCAGGGATATTTCAACAAAAAAAAAAGTTGATAAATCAGGGCAGGAGGCTAGATTTCTATTCACAGAATCTCATACACTTGAAAAAGGTAATCATATTCAGACTGTAGTGATGAGTCAGATTGTGTCTTTTCGGTGGTGGCCTCAATTGAACTTTTTCTTGAGGACCTAAGAGCATCTCCAAACGTTCTCTATTTCTCCATAAATAGAGATTTTGGAGCTCCAAAGGCTCCTCTACTTCTCTATAATGTAGAGAATGGTGAATAGTGAGCCTTCACATGTGAAGGCTCACTATTCACTTCTTTATATTATAGAGCTGATTTGACATAATAGATTTTTAGTCCTTGGTTGCCATAAAATTTATAATTGAGTCCTTAATATCTTTTATGAATTGACACTTGTGTCCTATTACTTTTGTATTTTAGTAAACTAATAATATTATTTAATTAATTATATAATTATAAATGACCATAATTAAAATTTTATTAATAAACATAAAATACTTAACAAAATACAAAATTGGTAGATACGGAAGTGGTGGATACGGAGGTGGGTATGGAGGTGTAGACGAAGGTGGGTATGGAGGTGTAGATGGAGGTGAATCTAGAAGTGGAGGCGAAGGTGGAGACTTACCGGAGTACTAAATAATTTTACGGGTAGTTACGCAACAATATTAGTTCATATTTTCGTAATTTGTAGTAATGTACGCATTGTAATATCTCTAAGATTTGTAGTAACGTACGCATTGTAATATCTCTAATATTATATGTATTTTTTAATATAATGTTTTTATATGTAATCTATATTAATTATATTTAATTTATCAAATTTTAGAAGTTATAAGTAATAAAAATAATAAGTTATAAATTTAAAACTAAGAAAATAATAAAGATGCCAATATAGAGACTTGAATAGTGTTTTGCGTTTGGAGTGAAACTCTATTTAAGGAGTGAAAATATAGAGATTATGCCAATATAGAGGTTGGACGTTTGGAGATGCTCTAAAGACGGAAAGAAAAACCAAAATAGAGATTGATGAATCTTAGGTGGACACGTCAGGCGGGAAGCTGATCGTATTCTTGAGGGCCAGTTAGGTAAATACCACATTTCTTTTGTTACAATATCTAGTTTTTTTTTTTTTGTTAAAGAGTGCTATTTCATTAAGTAATAAGAGTGTCATTACAATACAGTTTCGAAATAAAATAAGGAATTCTACTCCAAGTTTCTGATTTGTGTTTTTTCCGTGCCCTCTTAGCTAGCTTGTCCGCTGCGGCATTAGAAGACCTGCAAGAGAAAGTGAAAGAGACTCTATCCAGCTTGCTTTTAATTTCATGGATTTTTTGGATGTGGATGCAGGATTGCCATTGAATTCCATTTTTACTGTTTTTGATGTTCTGGATGATATTAAGATTATCACTTTCTATGTTTATAAGGTTATAGTTATGTTCGACCGCCCAGAGCAGGCCTTTTAGAATTGCTATAGCCTCACCTTCTTTGCTTGCTCTACTTCTCACAATGGAGGTGTGAGCTTCTATAAATTTAGCGTCCGAGTCATGAATAATCAGACTCGTACCCGTTATTTCGTGAATATTCATGTAAGATGCATCAACATTTATTTTCAACCATCCACGTTTAGGTGGTGTCCATTTAGATTCCTCTGGTTTGTTTTTATTCAGCTTAATGTTATCATTTCTAGGGAAATTTTGTATCATTTTGATTATATGTGTAAGATCATTAATTTCATGTTGAAAACAGTGGTCACATCTGATTTTCCATATGATCCAAAGGATCGTAGCTAAAAGGTTCTGGATCTCATGATCGTTCAGCGGGGAAGTGTTTTCCCAAGAAAAGATCCAATCCGCCACATTCGATATATTCTCAAAGATAATATTGAAGTAGAACCAAATATTTTTAGCTAAAGGACAGTGAAGGAGAGCGTGCTCAATAGATTCGATTTCCGCGCAGTTGGGACAGTGCGTGTTGCCATCAATGAATTTGCCTATTCTTTTCCTAACTGGGAGGGTTTGCGTGCAAATCTTCCATATAAAGGTTTGGATTCTCGGAATAGTGGGAAGCTTCCAGATGAATTTCCAATTTGGGTTATGAAGAGGGGGGGAATTCATGCTGGTTGAGAGGTATTTATACATAGAGTTGACTGTAAACCTTCCTGATTTGTTGAGAGTCCATTTTCTTTGATCTTCTCCTTCTGAGTCGATAGGAATCGCTTTGATTAAATTTTGAGCCTGGGGGTCGAAGATTCTGGAGATAACCTCCTCATTCCATTCGTTATTCTGGATAAGTTGAGCAACTTTCGTAATATTAGTTTCATTTTGAAGATTCAGGGGGGTATTAATATCAGGAATCCAGTTGTCTTTCCATATATTGATTTTATTACCATTGTGAACTTCCCACGTAAGAAAGTCCTCTATAAGATCCATGTGTTTCCTGATGGTGTTCCAGGTCCAGGAGTAATTGGGTTTGACTGGGCCTGGGCTCTCTTTGTGAGGAAAATACTTGGCTTTTAAGAACCTGACCCACAGAGCATTAGGCTCAGCTTTAACCCGCCAGGCTAGTTTACAAAGCATAGCTTTGTTCTCTTAATTACTATCATTTTTTTTTAGTTAATTCCTATATGGCCCCTTACTTTGTGACCAGCTTCCTTTATGATTCTTTTTTTTTTTTTTCGTAAATTCAAACATGGACCCCTATTTTCAAGTAAATGTCATTACTACCCTTCTTAATTCAAAAGTTAAAACATTAAAAAAAAAGTTATTTCCACCTCACCCCTCTCTCTCTCCACC